>JAVKLA010000053.1:418702-449622 GCA_034782735.1 Sagittarius serpentarius | reverse complement strand
TGGTAGTGTGTGCCCTGCCCCCCCCCCCCCCCCGAAAACAAATCAAAATACTTTCCAGAAGATCTTTTTTTTCTAAAATTTGTTTAATTTGTTTCCCATGACTAAGATTTCTTTGCTCATCTTTTAAGGTATGTGCTTTAAAGACTTTGGATCAGGGGTCATTGTGTAGAGAAAAATAGGTATATAAAATTATGGAAAAACAGTACAAAACAGGCTAGAAATAATATGTTGATTTAATAGGGAAAATAATCAAAAAATCCAGATACTGCAGGGTTATTTGATTGTATTTAAAATTTATAATTGAATCTTAACTTCCAGAGGTCCTTTCTGGGATTCTGCCAGGTCCACCCCCCCTGCTCAAGCAGGGTCATGTAGAGCAGGTTGCCTAGGACCATATCCAGACGGCTTTTGGGTATCTCCAAGGGTGGAGACTCCAACACTTCTCTGGGCAAACATTGTAGCAAACAAATGGCTGTTGGGTATTCCTTGGCAGGATGGGTGTTGGAAGGCACACGGGTGTGGAGATGACTTCTGAGTTGCATAGAAAAGCATTTTGTTAAAGGTTCTAGCTGCCCAGCAGAAACTTCTGACTTGTCTCAATTCAAAGAGGATTTTTTGGTTTATTCTCGTGCTGTTTCCTTAACCTGGCTCTGCTTTACAATATATTGTAGAAGAGTTGCCTGGGATACTACCCTTTTATAGGACATCTGAGCAATGAAACAGAAGAGGGGAAGTTGTGTCCCTCAAGATGTGAACTGCCTCAATTTACCTTTTAATACACAAAAGGCTGAGTTGAACTCGTAAGGTATTCGCTAAAATTTTTTTTAAATTGCTATTTGATGTCATCTTGCACTAAATCTTAATGTAATCCACTTATACATGATCAAATAACTGCTGAAAATAAAGTTGTTCTTAAGCCCTATTCCTTCCCTTCCTCCAGCAGATACTGCAAAATACATGGTGAAAATAGATACATCTAAGAAATAAAATGTCGAACATCAAACAGTACTAAGGACTGAAATATTTACTTAGAAGCCTGCCAAAAACGAGAACTGCCTCCAAGAGATAATTCAAATATATGTAACTTTTTTTAAGTGAACAAGTGAATACATTCTGTTGCAACGAGCAGCTTCCCAAACAAACTTCTTTAGCAAAAAGTTACTTGGTAACGTTTACACTTCATTCCATGCCCTCATACTTTTTTTTTTTCTTTTTCTTTTTTTTTTTTTTATTTTAAGGAATCCCACTGGCAAACTGACTTTGGATATAGAGTATCTAAGATGCACACAAAAGTATTTCCTTAATAGATTTTTTTAAATTTGCACTTCATATTTTGTTGTATTCACATTTTGATCTTTCTTGCACATTCAGGAAAGTAACAGACTTGTATAAGGTGGCATGAATCTTAAACTTGTGATACTGAGATATTCTGTATAATAGTAAACTGTAATGGCTATTGTTGTTACAAACAACATTCAATATTTGTGTGTAAACTTCTCTTTTAATAAAGTGAACAATAAAGGATTTTCCCAGGTGTCAATGCAATGCCAATGTAGTTTCTCCAATACTTGACCAGACCTTGAAGATCTGAGCATAGTACTTCAATTTTAGAACAGAAATCTTGAATTCACGGCCATATTTACATGTTACAGAAATGTGTGACTCTGGGGTATCGGGTAAAATCCTCAAATGCTTGACATGCTGTGGAAGTAGACAGACTGCTGATTAGGTGTAATAACAGTAGTCTTGAGCTCAGGTCCTGAGGATGTGCGCCTGTAATGCCTCAAGAGGCAGGTGACGTTTTGAAGGTAGAACTGTTGTAGCAGAGCATGTAGTAAAACAGACCGTGGGACAGTGTGTGTATCCTTTTGTGCAACGGATGCTCTTCTAGCAGAAATGCGTCGCTCCACAGACCAGCAGTGGGGTTGAGTGATTACAATTATTTACAAATAATCCTAAACTTGTGTCAGGTTTTGTAGGCCCTTTAAGTATGTATGCATCATAACACCATGCACATCTAAGTTGAACTTCAGTCTTAATTGTCCAAGAATATCAGATATACATTGGAATATCCATTAGGCGTGTTTCCTCTATCAGTCCCAGTTATTTTTCTCTGCTTTTGCAGTACAAATGTTAATGATAATAAAACCGACACACATTACAAGGCATCTCTGGGAATGTTTTCCATCTCTGAATGTTCACACAAGATTTCTTTTTTTTTTTTTTTTTTTTTTTTTTTTACTGGAATGCAATATTGATGGGTAGTGAAGTTACTACAGAGAGGTCCCAAGAAAATACTCATGTTTAAATGTGTTATAGAAGATATCCAGAATTCTGATTGCTTTATGGTGCTCCAAATTAAGTCAGTAAATGAAGCCTAACTTTAGAAATATGATTATAGAAAAATGTATTGACACTTTGAGTTCTGACAGAGTTGTCACTTTTGGCTTCTACAGTGTACATGTGGTGAGGTTCTTGAGGGGTGCGTGTGTGTGTGTAGGATTTGCTCCTTATGACTCCTCACCCTCGTTGGAAGTTAATTTTTGGTACAGGTGGCTTTTCCAACACTTGCAGTTTCATGAGTATGGGATTGCCATTGAAGGCAAACTAAACAAAAGCTGGGGCAAATACTGTGACTGCCTTCAGACCTATGAGGTCTGAAATACAGCCACAGTCGTTCTTGAACTTACTCTGTTGGTGTTCATTGAGTATCTCTCTATGATCACGTTATGCTGATCTGTGAACAGTTCAATTAAGAAAAGCTAAGAATGTGAATTTTCTGTCTTCAAATATTTGTGAATATGATTCAGTAATAGTAAGACAAGTATTAAAAAGCAGCATGGCAGAATATCTGTGAAAGTTCTTGTCTGAGGAACATTTGAGGCAGAAGAATAACTTGACTACTTTTTCCATTAAACAGTCAGGGTTTCTATGTGACAAAAAATGTCTACTCTGCCAGGCTCTACAGGTTCTGGGTATAATTCACTGCATGGATCCAGTCGACTAAATGAGCCAGACACTGAATATACAGTGTAGGAGCATATTAACTACCTTGTGTGTACTCATATATTTAACTCTGAGGTAGAATGCTTCCTTGAATTAGTCAAATCCAGAGTTGTAGAAAACCTAAATGCGCTTGGTCCATTTCATTGCAAGAGCTAGTGAAGCCTTAAGCCAGTGTCAACTATCCCAGTTTTTCTTTACGTTTTGGACTGTGATTGGTTATATTACTACCTAAATACAATCAACTGGGAGGAGGAGGGAGTTGCACTTGATGATCCTTAAGGTCCCCTTCAGCTTGAGAGATTCTGTGAACTGCACACGTAACTTTTCCTGATTACATAATGAGAAGTCTCAAATTTGGGTCTTTTATAATTCTAGACTTGAATCTGGTCTACTTCTGAACTGTAACATTAAAATTTTCGTGTTATTTGCTTGTAACAAGAGAGGGCTTTGGTAAATGAAAACTGAGAAGGGATTCAAGTTTTAAGACAGAAACTGAAACTTTCAGCAGTTTCTTGAAGACAGATATCTTGCAGAAACTTGCACTCGTAAGTTTTAAAAATGAAGCTATTGATACCTGTCTTTGACAGATTAGTTTCGCAAAAATCTTCCTTTTAATAAACAGGTCTTCCAAAGTATCACAGAGCATGCTGGTGCATCTCTGTAGAATTGTTCATTTCAAAATAATTGGGCTTGGCTGCTAGTTAAACTCAGATGCAAGACTGGAACTCTTGAAAGGCAAGAGAAAGCAGAAGGTCTCTAATCCCAAATATTAGCTGAGTTCTGGAAGAAAGTCCTTTTGATACAACAGCTACTTTTTTCTTTCCCTGAGTGTAAATAGGATGGCTTCTTCTGTGTTTGTAAGAACTTAAGAAAATACTTGAATATTCCTGTACTGCTTTGCTTTGTGCTTTGTTCTTGCCTATTTTTCTTCAGTCTCTTTAGTCTGTTGGTGTTTTCCCTACAATCTCCTGTCTACCCTACAGCACTTCTAGTAGCAGATCTGTTTTCATAAATAACTTTGAGAGAAGCCAACACTCATAAAGAAAATATATGTTGATTTCTGCACTGTTCTGACATCTAAAGGAAAGTTAAAATAAAGGCTACAATAAAATTTCACTGCAACTCATACCATGCTTGTTTTGTGGATGTGCATGTTTTGGTTTTGCTTTTTTTTTAAGACTAGAATATCATTCTGATTTTAATGGTTTTTTTGCTTGTGAAATAAGATGGTAATGAAATGAAACACAACTGGGTTCCAGTCTTTAAATCTGTTCTCACTTTTTCATAAAGGCAAAGCTTTCACTGACGTCAGTGACGGTTTTGCCTGAGTCAGAATTGCAGGACTGGGCTGATAGTGTCTCACTTAATGAATTTCAAAAAGATTTCATTTCATGACCAGGCAGATCATTTTGGAGCATCTTTCACAGCCAGTGCTCCTTGGGATCATGTTTCTGTTTTCCTTTTGTTTTCATGCTTTTTTTTAAAGCTTTTTTTTTTTCCTCCTGGGAGATGATGCTCTAACAAATGAAGAGAGTGATTTAATTGAAAGGATAGTAATTAGATTAATGCAAGAACATGCTAAAATCTTACTAAAAGGTCAGGATTTTCTTGTTTGGGGGTGGGTTTTTTTGATAGTAGGACTGAAAAAGGTTTTGCTGCAACATTCTTTTTCTGTGGAAGTTTGCATTGCTGCTTGGTAACTATGAGACAAGGCTTATTTAATTAAAAAAGAAAAAAAATCCTTACACATTTGAATCTTAAGGTTGGTTCACAGTCACAGAGATCAAATGAGGAGAAGGCACAGAAGAAAGAAAGGGGAATTTCATAGCCCTTAGTAAACAAGGGAAGAAGCGTGTGGGGAGGAGGGGTTGGTTTTTTTCTTCCCCATTTGCTTTGCCAACAGAACTTGCTCCCTGTCCAGCCTAATCTGTGCTACCCTGCAACTATTGCCATTTTTGGAAGTAATAAATGCAACCAGTCCTAACCTGAAATCAGGCCTTAGCCTGTGGGAGTAGATAAAGGGGAAGTACTTATTTTTAGTAGACCTGCTATGTAGAACTTATGATACTTGTTTGTATGGTTTGGGGATTTGAATTTTTTTTTTTTAAAACCCACAGGCAGTCTTTGTATATGAAGCTCTTCACCAAGCTTTGCAAATGACCTTAACCTAAAGTTGCCTTTTGCTGAAGTGAGGCGACTCAACATAGTTTTTTCAGCCACAGGCAGTTTCATAGATCATACTGCCTACTAGTATGCAATCTATAGCTTGTCATGATATTTAGACTTGAACAGTAATGACCAGCACTCCCTCTTGGCCACACAGAACTATGTGAACAACACAATGGAAAACAGATTTTTATCCTTTTTTAAACAGATACAAACACTAATTTAATAAACGTGTTTTTTTTCCCCACACACAGTTGCTTAATATGTGAATAATGTAAATGATGTTGGATTTGAGCTATGATATCTTGCTTGCTGGACCTGGCCTTTGTGAATATTGTTAGAAAACATGCATTAATAGTAATTTCTCAGAAGTATTTTGTGAGGTGTTAAATTACCTCTGTTTTGTAAATAGAGAAAAGAGAGGTTTATAACAGCCAACTTGCTGAACTGAACTCTTCACAACAGACTCTCTTCCTCACATTTTCCCAGCTATTTCAAGCTTGTGAGGAAAAGGCAGGGCACTAAGGAGCTGAAACTACACTTTTCAAAAAGTCTGAAAACCAAAAATAAGTGATATGAGAGAGTTGGATCAGAATTGTGGGGAAGATGCCCAAGGATTTTCTGTTGATCCCTATTAGGGAACATGGACTAAATATGTGGCAATTTCTGGCCCTAGGATAGAACTTTTTTCCCTTTCCCTAAGGGAGTCAGTGCTAGGCACAGGAAGCAAAGTCCATATCTCCCTGGGAGAGGGGATACCGTTGTCTTAATTTTAGCGATGCTACTCTCTGTTGTAGCTGCAGTATTGGAAGAGGAACAGCATAGTCTACCCTAACACCTAAGTGGTGGTGACATGTCCCCTCAGCCCATGAAAAGGAACAGGAGAGAATGGCACATGCACTATCTGCGTTAGATCAAAATTGGGGGTGGGGTGGGGGGTGTTATTCCTCTTTATGGAGACACCTTCTGTCTTCCCAGAACTGTCTTGAATACTGACCTAACTATTTAAAACTTAAAAAACAAACCCAAACCAATAACGAAGTTCGAGGAAGACGAATAACAGCAACTTACAGAGCTAGAGGAGCTGTCTGGCCTCATGGCCCTCTATTAGCTCTTTTGATATTGTGTCTGGAAGAGGAGGTGAACAGCAAAAAGCACCAGGCTGGAGCAATGGCAGCACACTCTGTTCCTGCAGCGAGATGAGGGATGAAATCTCTGAGCATCAATGTTGAGGGTTATACGTGGTCAGGGAGCGAGTATTTCATATAAGAGGAGTTGAGTGGTAGGGCATGCAATTTAAACCAAATACTTTTATATTCAGTAGGAAATTCCAGTGCCAAGAAGAAAGTTGTTGTTCGTAGTTCTGATTGATTCTTAACTAATAATGCTATCGTGAGTGCAGCATGGCTCCTTAACCAGAATAGTGGCAAAAAGCTATAGAACTTGAGGCATGGCCTTATTAAACAGAACAAAATAATTGTGGTGACGCTACTAAGACTGGCACACTTGCCAGAAAAAGTTATTGCTATAAATGATACTTTGAAAGACAGGTGTGTCTCCACCACGTGTCTGTCTTGTAGCACTTCTTTTCTTCTTGTGGCACTCTTGCTCTATTGCTCTGATTCCTTTCAGATCCAAAGCTCAAGCCAAAACAACCAAGCATGTATTAAGCCATAGTAGTAGGTATAGGCAGTTCTACCATCATACAATTCATTTACGGTTGAGCTGCTGAAGGAAGAAAAGTAAAAAAAGCTTAGAACAGTCAGAGTACTGTTTAACTGAGGGGTGCTTAGTATATGCACATCCATGCCACTTGAATTTCTCCAGATACTCTCTAGTTGTTTCACGTAGAAGATAACATACAGATAAAGCATTGAATTCAATTCTAAGAATCCTTGTTCAAATTTCTGACCCTCCAATGGGAAACTGGCATCTAAATTTACTCATTTGTCAAAAATACAAATAAGGTTATTGTGATTATTTACATGTGTATATGAAGGGAAAGATGCACAACCCCCTTTATCCTTGCAGAAACACTGAATACAGGAGGCTGGTATTAATTGAACTAATATTCCAAACTTCTGTTTTGCTACCTTTTCAATATGTCAGCAGAATTTTTGTTGGTTTAGCTGGAGAAAATAGTCCAGTAAACTCACTTTGTCAGGGACTATTTATTTTTCTAGGTTTGATTTGGGCATAATATACTTAAAAGCTTTTAAGTAGTGTATCTGTGAGTCCTAATACCAGTTACAAGATTATGGCTTAAGTACCACAAGTCTGCTTTGTACAATAAAAAGACTGAGGAGGAGGGGAGGTAAGAGAGCTGGGAATGCACTTTAGAAAATTTACATACTGACTCAAAATATCATACAAGTGCTGGGCCAGATGGCTTTGTTAGTCACAAAAATAACACTATTCCAGAACACCAGAAATTCTTTAGAGCTGCAAGATTTCAACATAATCAGTGCTCAGTCTGATGGAGCTTAACTGCCACGCAAGCTGTGCTCCTTGTTTGAAAACTGAACCCCTTCTCTGGTGGCACTAGTGAAATATCTCACATCCGTAGCAATTTGGCTTTGCAACAGTTTTTCCTAGATAGCTGAAATCTTTTGTATTGCTGCTGTTAAACTATTCCAGGCTCTTGAGGACCGTTAAGTGCACAGTGACAAATAACTTACCCAATTCAAGTATATTAAGAACTTACTGAGTTAAATTTTTATGCAACTGTCCTTTTGGATTAAGTTTTCATTACTCTCTAAAGGATCTCTAGAAAGTCCTCTTATATTGACTATGACCCTCAGTTAATGTTAGTCAGTGAATGTTCACTTTATTCTGAGCATTCTACGTTGGAGTAATTCTTGAATTGCATGTTAATTTGCAAATGCACAGGTGGTCTTTAATAGCCTTATTTGTCAATGTTGCGGGCACCTCTACCACCCGATACATGCAATTCAGACAACCTATCCAGAACTGAGCTAACAGGCATACTTGAACATTTGCTTTTGGTAGGTAAGGCTGCAAAATTGGTACTTGAAACCTGAAAAAAATTTATGCCAACTGAGGATTTTAATATCTAACTTGGCTACAGGAGCTCACACAAAAAAAGTAGATGGTGTTAATTTTGGAATCAAAACCTGGTTTATATGCTCTGGAAGCAGGTATAGCCAGAGGTGAGATTTAGATGATCTTAAAATCCTATAAGCTTATTGCTGTTCTGGAATATTAATATGTCATAGAATCATAGAATGGTTTGGGTTGGAAGGGACCTTAATGATCATCTCGTTTCAACCCCGCTGCCGTGGGCAGGGACACCTTCCACTAGACCAGGTTGCTCAAAGCCCCATCCAGCCGGGCCTGGAACTCTTCCAGGGAGGGGACATCCACAGCCTCTCTGGGCAACCTGTTCCAGTGTCATGTTGGTATCTGACAGATTTAGAGCAGGAAGTGCATCTGCAAGTGAAGTGACGTGGAACACTCTTGGACTTGGTTTGAAAAACTGATATTTAGGATCTTCCAAACTGTTCTTTCTACAAATGCATCATTTATAGCAGCCTGGACGTTAAAGTGGTTTTGCTGGGTTTGAGAAGAGCTAAGCAGTTGTGTAATGGTGAAAACGTTTCTATGGTTTGTTCTTACGCGGGTGGAAATCCTTGTGTCAAACAGAAGTGATAGGAATAATAGGAATATGTAAAATGACAAGGGGAGAAACTTTCTTTCTTTTCTTCCCCTTTAAGCTGAGAGAGGAAAGGCAACTTAATTTTCACTGTCTTTTCATGGTCCTGTGTTGTCTTGCTAGAATAGAAATACTTTCTTTAAAGGAAGCTTTGAAATATGAGAAAGTTGTATGTACTGCTTTTCTTAAATTACTCCCTCTAGGCTTTCCTATAGATTCTACTCTATTTGCACTTTCTTATAAAGACGATAATGGCTACGTGAACTTACTATACTGAGTACTTCTGTATGGTTTATTTTTTTCCCAAGATAATCCTGGTTAGACGTAGGTCTGCAAGATAGTGCTTTACCAAGAAAAGTTTCAAAAAATGAATCCAGACATTACAAAATAACTGTATCAGTATTGCTGAATGCAATAGAAATATTTGCACTTGCAGAGTAATGTGAGTACGTACTTTGGGAAACAGGGTTTCTGTGAGCCAAGGGAGGACTGGTTATTGTGATCGAGTAGTTGGGATGCTGGTGGGATCGGTGCTTACGCAGAAGGGAGCATGCATGTGTGCGCGCACTTGCATGCTGCTCTTAACAAAAAAAAAAACCCAACAAAAAAAAAAACCAACCCCAAATGCAACCCCCTGCCAAAAACAACAAAAAAACCAAACCAAAACAAAACCCCAAACCAACCCACGCAACTGAATATGTGATATCAGTATCTTAGTTTAGATGGGATTTTTGCGTATACTACTAATTTGATATGGAATTCTGTCAGCCCTACAATTAAGTGCTTGTTGTCAAGATACTAGTAATTATCTTCCACTGAAAATAAAATGTTTTTTTATTTAAAAAAAAATTCATTTTAAAAGATCATTTTAATACTTCTTGTTTCTTTTGAGGCACATTCATTTTAAATAGAGATTTTTACTTTTGATTTATTTGCTTTGCAAGGTGATGATTTGTGTGCTGTCCCCACGAGATGGAGATCTAGAGGAGGACGGCATTACAGCAGTGCCAGTGAGATGATCGAAAGCGAGCCTAAGCACAAGGTATTGTGGAAGCAGGCAAGAAGCAAATCATAAAATGATCTTGCAGGTAGAAAAGCTTATGGATCATCTAAGCTTTCATTTTTAATAGAATGAAGGGAACGGTGAAAAGAGTTGAAAAGAGAATCATATCTATTTTGATCTAATTTGATCTCAAATGTATTTCTAAACAAATTGATAAGCAAGTTCAGGGATACTCATTCCTGTAAGCAAAGTTTTCTTTGCCGGTGGATATGTACAGGTGACTTCATCCATGTTGAAGTCCTTCATGCTGTCATTGCTTGCCACCATGCTCATAGAAGACTGACTCTTGTGGTTACCATGTTCAACGTTAGTAAGGTTGAGGACTGTTTTCTTGCCAACTACAACCTGATCTTTTGATGAATGCTTTTTTTTTTCTTTCTCCCAAGTCAATGATATTTATTGCAATAGTAAGTCTTGCACTTCATCAGGAAAATAAAATCCAGAAATACAATTAACCACCTATTACTATTTAACAGAAGAAAATATAATAGAGCAGAGAAAATATTAATGAAGTATTTACCTGAAGGCTCTGTTAGGACATGCTTTTTAAGAACTGCGAATACTATAAAAACAACTGGCAGACTTTTTTTTTTTCCACTGTTATATGGTCCCAGGGTACCAGTAACTCCTTGTGGTAACAACTTTCTGGCTAGAATACACATTGTCTATTGTTGATTACTGGCCCTGGAAGTATTTATGGAACAAACAAGTTATACCTTATAGTAAAGGGGGAAGCTATGAATTTATTTGCAGTTACTTTTATTCAGGCTTCTCAAAATAATCTAAGAGGCTAACAACAGCCCAGTGAACTTCACTGTAGTGTGGGTTATTAAATGCAGCTTGTATGTCAGTCTGACAATGTCATGTTCTGCCTGTGTCGCCTCCAACCTGATTTGCTACAAGGCCAGGTCAAATCTCTTACTAGGAGAAAACAGGGAGTTTTGTAGTTTGCTCCGGGGCAGATTAAAAATGGAAATGTTTGCCACCAGGTCTTTCTTCAACTCTTTGCTGTAGCTCTATAGTTACAAAAAACCAGAATTAACTTCCATTCTAAGCAGTACACAACTAGTTATTGAAATATATCCCTTACTATTAATCAAAATCCAGAATGACTTTTCAAGGCTGCTACAAACTTTCCATGTAACCATTTGCAATCCTTCTGTGGTATATAGTCCAACAGAATAAACAAAGGCGACTGTCTGTCTTCATAAAATGTCACACAGCTAACTCTGGGCCACATGCAGGATCTACTAAATCACTTGCGTTTTGCACAAGAAAAATGGAAGATTTTTTTCCTTACTCTGTGATACTTTGGGAAACCTCATGTAACCTCTAGCTACACTTTGTAGAGAGTTCTTCTTGAGCTTGGTCTTGCTCCTGACAAAGTTTCAGTATGATACGATTTTAAGACAAAGATGTATCAAGCTATTCCTGGTTTTGAGCCCTGAATCTTAACATTACGTAGGCAACCTTACTGCACTGTAAAGCTCTGTGCTGAGCAGTAGTATTCTGCAAGTAATTAGGGTCTTAAACTTATTTTTCTGAAAGATGTTTTTACGCGGAATTTGTGAAGTAAGCGTTTTATATGTGAGGAAGAACTAAATCTTCTAGCCAGCAGTTTGGCTTAGATTTCCTTTTACTGCTTTTCAAGTATCATGAAATACATTTTTCAATAAATGTTAGATTAGGTGAATTTTTAGTTGGCCAAATTTTGATCCTGTCTCCTGGATGTTGCAGGGGAGTACACAGGTATACGAGATACAGAAAACAATTGATTGCTTTCAGTTTTAGCCTACTAACCAAAAGGTAGGCTCAACAAGAAATACGAGCGTGGGTCAGAGGTATTTATTGTTGCAATGAGTCATGGCTTAATCACATCTTAATAGCTGATGTTAAATCAGTTGACATTTTGTTCTCTGAAATTTTAAAACTTTAGATGTTACATCATTTTAATAATTGAAGTTTAAATACATTTTTATGTTCACACAATCAGTTCTGTCTCAGCCTTCTGAGTGTTCAGTAACTAGTGAACCATTTGAGAAGGTATCAGTTGGAAGTGTGAGCTTTTTAAGGCAGATTGCTCATGAGTGGTCTTAACATTAGACAGGAAAAACAATTTCTGAGTATAGACTATATGAGCAGGGAGGAAATAGTCTCCAGGGTAATATTTCTACTAATGGTATTACCTGACAACTACGTCTCATTAAAAATAGTTTAAATTAAAGCTGGAAACAAACAAGGAAAACATTTTTTTCCCCAAGTAGTTGAAGAAAAATAACTTAAGCTGCTCTTTAGTGCTGATTACAACTGTGAGAATTTGTGATGAAGCTGATGGATGAATATTTGGCTTTCTAGACACCACTGGGAGTTGAAGGCTGGAAAATCTAGGACAGCAATAAATCGGATACTTTGACTTGCATACCTGGCTAACAGATGTTTCCCTCAAGGAAGGGGAGAGATGACATTTCTTCTTTCCCTCATGCAAGATTTTGACCCTAAACCCTGAGGAACTGGTGAGAAAGAGACAAGATGGAGCAGAGAAGATGGAGTTTGTGGAAATATTTTGCCAGAATATTTTCAGGGTGCAGGTATCCTGTTATGAAAATTCATAGGATCAGATGTATGGAGTTTATTTGAATTCAAACTTGATCCTCTGCCTGTGTTCTTAGTATATATTTGATAACAAATCTTTCCCTGTTTTTTTTCAGATAATCTTACCTAGTGCTGTAAACATTGATAAATCATTAGTCAATTTTTGTTTTGTTACTAGAAGTCATAAACTGAATTTTACGCAACACAGATATGTCCAAACTGTGTCGTTTGTAATGTGATGAAAAAAAAAAATTAAGATTTCTATAAGCAGAGATAAATTCAGCACAATCACTTCAGAGCTTTGACTTGCAGTATTATATAAAATATAGCAGCCTTTTACAGCACAGTTGCAGAATTTGTCTTATTTTATTGCTACTTGTACTACAATTATTCAGAATGATTTGGGTTTATTCACTGTTCTGAGTGATATCTTAGATGTAATTTAAATGAATGTGATAGTCTGTGTTGTTTGTGAAGTCGTTGTGTTTATGAATGATAACGTTGAAACTGTTTTTATAAGCCTTCTGCTGGTTTTCACTAAATATAATAAGCATAGTTAGAGAGTTTATTGTTAAACACTCCAATACCCTGTTGGGGGTGGGGTCTGGGGGAGTGATGTCTACTTTCAGCATACTGGGAGTCTAACAGGTCAGATCCAGAGAGGATTTAGGGTCTGAAGTTTCTCTTTGGATCAAGCTTCTGACCTGCAAAATTCACCTAGTTCTTCTGGCATCTATCATTAAAATTATCCAATAGTCTTCTGCAAATACACAGAAATGCTTAATCTCTGCTGAGATAAGCAGCCCTGATTCTTGGTGTGGGGGGTGTTGTGGGCTTTTCTTGTTTGGTTGTTGGTTTTTGGGTTTTGTTTTTTTTTTTTTTTTTTGGCATGTTCATTTGGTTTTGGTTTTTAGTTTGCTCTTTAATGAGAGGATTTTCTTCCACTCAAGCCTTTTGTTCCAGTGGTTACAAAAGTCACTTGGAATATAGAAAACTGGTTTTAGTTCTGTCTCATTTTTAACTGTTTGCTTGCTTCAGCCTTCATTTGTTGATGTCAGTTGCTTAATTTTGCATAAGACTAACAGAAGTGATTATGACAGGAGTAAGGGAAACATTAGGTTTTCAGATTACATGAAGAAGTTAGAATGTCTTAATTCTGCCTATTAATAGTCTGGTTGGAGACACATAGGTGACAGCTAGAAACTGGAAGATTACTATTGCAGGGAGTGGAGGAATCTTCTGGCACTTTTCTTCCTGCCCGCCTCTCGTCTTACTCTTGCATGAAATAAACTTACCCTGAAAATGATACGTTGCACGTTGGGTGGTAAAGGGAAAATACAAATAGAAATATTTGATGGGCTTGCGTGTGCAATGGAAAACAAGCTTCCCTTTCAAAAAACACCAGAACACAGGAAAGTTAACTATAGTGATGGCCTAAATCTGTTTTTCCAGACTAAAGGTGCAGAAAAGTATTTAATAGGGCAATACACTTTCCACCTGCATAACCTTTTTTGGCAGAACAAATGTCAGGGGAAAAAAGAAGAAAGCAGTAAGACTGTAACTTCCTTTTGTTAAGCTGTTTCACAGCTTTGTAAGATGGATCTCATCTTACTCCTTGCTTACATACTCACATATCTATTTCTGACCATGTTTCTTATCTACCCAAATTCTCATAAACTTTCTCTTCTCCCTTGTGTTCGTGGAAGCATCTATGTTTTGAACAAACACAGGCATTTTTGCTGCCCTAAACATTGCTTTCTAGTATGAAGTGTGGTCTATCATTTGTCTACTAGTAGTCTGCTGCTACTTTGTCTGTTTGGCCAGTCAGCCTGATATGTGTGTTTGATTATATTCCTAGTGCTAGGGGTTAGTAGGAGTAAAAAGATATTGATATTTTCCTATGCTGAGAAGAGGTTGGAAAAACTTTTGAAAGACCAGTCGGTAACTGACTCCTGCACTTCTTGGAAGAGCAGGGAAGAACAACTTCCCTGGTGACACACGTAAACTCCTGTTTTCTTCTGATTTGCCACTGACATTTGGCCTTCTCTGCCCTTAACCTCCTCTCAACTCCACACCAAGTGAGTTCATCCCTAGCTCTCTCCTTTAAGGCTTTTTGGCTGGTTTTCTGTTTTGTGTTTTTCTTCTGTGGAGACGCCAGTCTTTGGACAAGGTATTAGCTTTTCTGTTTGTGAGATTATTTCTTTCTCGCTCCTGCGTACATACATATCTGTTACTAAAGGTCTCTAACCTCAAATCTTTTATTTGATTTTCACTTGTGATTTAACAACCATTGCGGGGGAAGAACACCTGTTGGCAGGCACTTGTGGCACATCCCTGGCTTTGAATGAGAGCCAACATATATCAGAGTGGGACTGGATTTGAGATTACTCGTAATCTTAACTATAACTTCAAGAATTCATGTTACATAAATTGAAAAGATGTGTGGGTTCAGTTACACTGGACAAGTTGAAAGAGTTTGTTACTTAAGGAAAAGCAGAGCTAGACTTCAGTATCTGCAGTTTGGCATATAGGAAGGGTAACAACTGCTATACCAGTAAAGGTGTATTTGTGGGGCTTTTTGTTATTTTGTTTTTGTGACGTGTTGTTGGTTTTTTTTTTCTTAATTGAGCTTGCTCAAGTAAAACAAATGTTTTGCCATTTTATGGCAATGCAATACAAGTGTTGTCCTAATGAAAAATATTTTCAGCTGGCAGTAGGTATTAGACAGTTGTGCTGAAAAATATTGATGTAACTTAATTACAGAGCTCCTATCTTCAAAAAATGTCTGTGTTAGCTCCCAAGCCAGAAAAATGTATTAGATTACAAAGCTGCCAGCACAGTCTTCTGAAAAATATACTTTAAAAGTAAAGATACAAATATTAGGAAAGGTTCATATTTCCAGCATCAATTTACCTAAAGCATTTGCACCTAGTAGAGACTTTATGAGCTATTGTGTCAGTTGTCGGAGCCTTTCATGGAAAAGCTGAAACTTAACAATGTAACGTGTTATTTGTTATGGAATAAAGCTGCAGTTTGGCATGTTGTGTCAAAACCAGAAGAATTCAAAACTAGTGTGGGTTCTGTTAAATATAACGGATTATGGATCGAGTAATATACAGTGTTGAAATGGTGAAACTAGAAGAAAATGTAAATCTTGCACATACAGCCTAATACTGAGTTTTAGTCTGTTGTTTCAGAAGATAGTAGGAGGAAAGACAAGCAGATGAAAAATTGATTTGCTTTATTATAGTTTGTTATGCTGCAAATATATGCAAATATAATTATTTGAAAAATGTATACCCTAAAGTAGTGACTAAAAAAAATTAAAATGTGACTAACTAATACACTTTTTTCATGTTACGTGGTCTGCTCTGATTTTACACTTGGTTTTTGCAAGATAGTTACAAGTAGATCAGCTTCATGGAACTTAGCATTAATAAGAAATACAACACAACAAAAATTGTTTCTGTTCTGACTTGTGGAGTAGGTTTCAGCATGAACAATTTGAGGTTTAAAGCTGAATTCTTATTAATGTTTTAAACTTGTTTTTGGGGGTGGTGTTTGGAAGAAATGAGGTTTAATTTCCTAGCATAAAATTCGTAAAGTTTTCTCCAAGAAAAATCTTGCACTCATAATGCAGAACAAAAGTGTATTTAACATGATACAAACTATGTGTGTGCATATTATATATAAAAATAAATATATATGCAATAGGAGAAGGAAAGGAGCCTATATGTGTAAATAGGAGGTGTATTTTTGCTCTTGCCAATCCTTCCACTTGGCAGGAATTCCTTGTAAGCTTTTCTGAAATTTTTTCCCCACTGATAATTTGGGACTTGCTTGGCAGGCTGATGTGCATTGTCTCGGGTGTAGGTTTTTTGTTTCCTTTTACCATGTCATTTCTCAATCCAACTGTTCTGTTTTTACTACAGAGTATCCCCTTTTCTGCTTGTATAGAAACACTGCCAGAGGGAACGTTTTAGGAATGGGATGACCACATGTGACAGCAATATTAATAACCTGAAATAACACTTACGAGAGGCTCCGTATCCTGGCAGCATGCGTGGGGTGATGAGATGTAAATGGCTGGGTGCTCCAATGCTTGCACCTAGTGCTACGTAGGTTAAAAATTTAACCTTTGTTCACAGTGAATACTAAGAACCAAAGTCTGTGTCTAACTTAACTGAACTCCCTAGATTTTTTTTTTTTTGTTAAATACCTCTGTGTGTGTACTTGGAAACTTGATCTGACTTCCAATTACTTGGGCTCAGAATCTGATGAACTGAGGGTGAGCTCACAAGGTTAGTGTCAGTGTGCACTAGCGAAGATTTTTCTAAAGGACTTTGGACTGTCTGACCTCCTAAGATGAATATTTTCACTCTCCTCTTTCTGTGGAGATTTAATTTACTTTTTTTTTTCTCCCTACCTTCTTAGACAATGATCTTTAAGTCTATAAACCTGTAAACAGAAGAATGTCTTAAGATTTATTTTTTTCTGACTTTACATTGTTAACTTTACACATCTGTGCTGGACATGATATCAGAACTGAACAAGTAGCTGAATAGAACCCAGAAGGAGATTGGATGTGAACTTTGCAGCCATACATGTTGTTTGACAGTTCAGGAAGAGAAGAGTTTACTTACTGCTTCACCTTGAGCTTTCAGCCGGCTCGCTTCAGCTATTTTATTCTCTAGATGGTCACACTTATTTTTTTGTTCCTCTCCCCCTCCCCCTCACCTATTTTAAGATTCAGTTGTCATAGTGTCTCTCTCAGTAGAACATGATAGAAAGCATGAAGTATCAGTAAAAACAATGTCAAAGCTTTAAGGAATTCAGCTGCACGTGTGCTAAAGGGAAGATTAACACTGTTAAAGTACATCATGAGTAGTCTTTAATGCTTTTTGGATGTTTCACTTCTAAACTGATCTTTTATTGCATGAATTCTGACTACACAGATCTTAAAAGAAAATTAAAAGCATCATTTAAGGTTAAGGATTTCAGTATCTCCCTTCCTAGTCTGATTTATCTTTGGGATTTTGAAGGGGAAGGAGCAGTAGACTTAGGGCAAGATAAGGTGTTGCACAATCTGGGAACATGACTGGAGCAAGGATGGACCTGCATAAATTCTTCCTTGCCTTGCTGTTAGCTAGTGTGGCTTGGGAGACTGGGTTTCACAGTGCAAAACTAAAAGCGAAGTCTTTTCCTCCTCGTCCCTATGAAGTACTTGGGAGCATAAATTCTGTTGAATTTTGTTCACGCAGGTATTATTGATGTGCTATGTTATACTACATTGTTTTGGTAGTATGTCCTCAAATCCTATTATGTACTTGTAAATAGCTTTTTCAGTATACTTTCAGAAATTTCAAATACAAAATGTTTACTCTAGCAAATGGGCAAGAATGCTATCAGACTATCCTCTGATAGGAAAAACGTTATATGACTGTTTACACAGATATGAAATTAAACAATGACTTTTTGTGTTCTGCAACACTTTGATAATCACTGACACATGAAAATAAATGTAAACTGTGCTCAGAAATATTGAGCAGAAAGGGGCATGTACACTCATAAATACATCCATCTCATAAAGCCAAACTGTTGGCTCTTGTATTCTCAAAGATGTGTCTCAATTTAGTGAACAGGTGTATGGAGGGCTGACCTTGGCTGGATACCAGGTGCCCACCGAGCTGCTCTATCACTCCCCTCCTCAGCAGGATGGGGTGGGGTCGGGGTGAATATAAGATGGAAAAAAACCTCATAGGGTCAAGATAAGTGCAATTTATTAAAGCAAAGGCCATGTGCGGAAGCAAAGGAAAACATTGTAAGATTTATTCTCTACTTCCCATCAGTAGGCGATGTCCAGCCACTTCCCCAGGAGGCAGGCCTTCAGGACATGTAGTGGTTGCTCCAGAAGACGAACATCATAATAATGAATGTCCCCCCTCCTCCTCCTCCTTTCTCTTAGCTTTTATTGCTCAGCAGACTTCATATACTATGGAATATCCCTTTGGTCAGTTTGGGCCAGCTGTCCTGGCTGGGTCCCCTCCCAAGGTCTTGCCCAGCCCCAGCCTACTGGTGAGGAGGGGAAGGCTGGGGAGACAGCCTTGATGCCGTGCGAGCACTGCTCAGCAGTAGCCAAAACACTGGTGTGTTATCACCACCTTTCTAGCTACCACTACAAAGCACAGCACTATGAGGGCTGCTATGGGGAAAATTAACTCGCTTTACTGTGCTCCTTTTGCCAAAGTGAAATCCTACCTTCATTTAGTTGCAACATTTGAGATATGTGCAGACAGATCTCTCCGGTTTTTTTTCTCCTAGGTTATTTTGGTTTGTCTGTATTTATTAACTATTTTTTTTGTATCACCTTCTAGTTAAGAAAAAAATCTGGAAGAGAAAGTTGAATAGAGAAATGCCTTTTGATACACAACCTCTATAAAACTAGACTTTACCCAAGCTGTTCCTCTTTGATTGTCAGTAACAGGACAAATACTTCATGAACTTCATTGCCTAGTGCAATCTTACATTCACCAAAGCAAACGCGTAATTATTCTTAGTTCCTGTGATATTCAAACATGAATTTTAATGCCACCAAATTGAAGTTTGCAAATGCAAATATTGTCATAGTGAAAGATGAGACTCGTTTTGTCCTCTTCTTGCAAATTACTTTAGCAGAAGTGCCACACTTCATTGCTAGTTCACAGTACTGCCTTAGTCATTAGTGTTGACAAATTATGTTCTCAAGGGAAAGAGAACTACTTTACATCTAAGGTAATCTGGCCACAGTCAGCTAGATCTCAAAATTCAAACCTCAATAACTGTCACTTTTTTTTTTAACCCCCCAAAAAAATAAAATCAAGGAGTGGTGAGCATATTTCAGAAATCAAAACATAGTTTCCGTTGAATTAATATGCATACAAGTTCAATGAGAATCAATTATCTCTAGTTCTGGAACACTTCTAAACACAGCTAAAAATGTCAAGTCATAACTATTATATTACTCTAAATTTATGGTGATCTAGTAGCTAAAAAGTCTATAATATGATATAGGTAATACCTAATACATTACTGAGGGGATAAATAATTCACATGCTAACTTATGGACTAAAATATTAAGGTATACTAGGAAGAAAACAAGATGGAGTTGTATGGAGCTGATGGAACTGTGATCGTTTTATGTATATCATGAGAAGTAAAGGGTTACTAAAGTAAACATTTTATCTTATGAATCTTCTCCCTGATTTCATAACGTGATACTTTTTTGCTGGAAAGAAGCAGCAAAAAAAAGTGGTAGTTATGCAGCATGTAGAAGAAATTTTTTATTTTACTGTTGGGACAGTGTATGTTAACCTAGCAGGTTGGGAGTGTGAAAGTACAAAGCATGTATGAAAAACTAAGTGGTACTTCATGTCCTGGTTTTGGCTGGGATAGAGTTAATTGTCTTCCTACTAGCTGGTACAGTGCTGTGTTTATCTCTCTTTCAGCACATTTGGAAAGAGGTAGTCTGAGTCTGTTCGTGTCTCCCAGTTAGCTATTGGAGACTCTTAAAATCATCTGTCAGCACACAGTGCGTGCAATAGAATCAGCCACCTAAACATGTCTTCGTTGTGATTCTTAAAATCTTTAGTATAATACCTGATCTGTAGTACAGAGGGTAATCCTCCTTAGGTTTTTTTGTTTGTTTATATGGGCGCTTTCCAAGTTTAAAATCTATTCCAAGAGTTTAATGTACATTCAACTTTCTGTACAATATTGTGCTAACCTCTGATACAAAATACATTCAGTGGGTGGGTGATGCTTGAATATCTGAATAATATCTGAAGCTGAGAAAAATCAAAAGGTGTCCCTGTTCTTCTGCAACGATTTAACTGAGCTGAAACCTGGAAGCTAATTTTGAGTATACCTTAATCTCTTAATGATAAAGTTTCTAGCTATCATTAGAAAGAGGTATTGTTAATCTGCTGCAGTGAGGACTCTTATATTCAGTGTATACATCCCATTGCTATAGAGTAGGAGGAAAAGGATATCTCTGAGTTGGTGGAATTGGGGAAAACTACTATAAGGACCTTGTTGCAAAATTAATCACTAATATCTATAAACATTTAAAGCAAGTCCCTTTCTTAACAGAAATTAAAAAATGGAATTAAAAAAATCTTGTAGTGCTCTTTCACAAATGACTAGGGGAGCCTCATGTTTTCAGCACAATGTTCAAAGAGTAGAATTATGACTGCTTATAATTCACAGCAGCAAAATGAGTGGAGATTTCAGCTATGCTCCTGGGCACAACGCAGAGCAGAGCTGTGGGTTCATTAGTCTAGCGTAAGCTATGGAATATGTGGTTTACTGAGGCAGTTTTCAGAAAAATGCTCTTGAAATGGAGATAAGTATAGGAGATCTCTAGGGAAAGACAACTCACACTTCTGCAATAATAATAGGTTTATAGTTATAAAAATTGTTCATGTACCATTGTTAATTGAATGTACCTTTATATTCTGGAATAGTTTGTTTTCTTTCGTGCCTTAGGCTTCTAGAAGATAATTGGACAAATAGGTGGGGAGAATCTTGAAACCAAACGATGCCATCACTTTTCTAGTCACAGTTTGTTAAAGATATAGCTAGAACAAAGCCAACTTCTCTCTGTAGCTGTGCTTGTGATGTTGACTCAAACCATAACAGACGCAACATAAGAGGAGGGATTGCTTCCTGTTTCTTCCTCTCAGTAAATTTAGGAAATGGTTTTGATTAAAACTTTGTCTGCCACAGTAATAGTTGACACTTGAATGACTTTATGAAATGTATTCCATACAACAGCAACTTCTAGGTCTTCACTCAGGTTGCAGAGCCGTAGGTTCAGAAGCTGTATGTTGGCAGTTGTTTTTCCTTTGTGGGTGGTTTTTTTGTTTTTGGTTTTTTTTTTTTTTTTTTTTGGAGATCCAGGTTTAAGTACTTCATATGCAGACTACTTGCCTCAGATGTTTGATTCTATGTGTTATGGTGGCATTTTGCCCCCTCAGGAAAGTGGCTTTCCAGTGCTTCCTGACAGACCAGTACTTGTCTTCAACTATTACTAAGGAAGAAATATCTGCAGCACAAAGACATGTTTTGTGCCAGAGGTCCTGTTGAAAAAAAATGCAAATATGGGCTTAGCAATATGCCATTACAAAAACCTGCCTTCCTCCGTCCCACATGTTGCTTTGTACTGTAAACAATAGTGGGGAAAAAAGAAACTAACTGGGACTACAAAAAGTATTTTACTTTAGGCATAAAATAATTGAAATAACTAGTCATATAATCTGATTTAGTGTTTGAATTCAATTTTGTAAACAGACTTTTTAAAAAAAAAACCCAAACCATCCAAACAAAAAACCCACTGTCCATTTAATACAAACAAGGAATCTGTTGTCTTTAGAACTGTCCTATACTTTTTTTCTTCAGTTTTCTTGTCGTTCAGTCACGTTTCGTGAGGCTAGAAAGTATTATACTGGCAAGTCTGTGGTCTTGTGCCAGAAGACAGATGCTGTAAGAGAAGTTATCGATCATGGAGGAAAGCAAAGGCATTAGTGCATGTGTGGAGGGATATTTTTCTGTCACTGTAGCTCCTTTGGAGTCATAGAACATTGTATAGGCTCTTCCAAATTAATATTGGAATGTATTTTTGCTCTCAAGTCTCATGTGAAGGAAAACAAAAAATATCCTGGGGAAGGTAGGTCAGGAGGTATAGATGGGAAATCAATGTTGATTAAATGAATAATATTTTAAAAATACAGCATAAAGGGAGGTTTTCAATACACCTGAGCAATACTTAAGCTTCATTATCCTTCTTAAAATGCTTTAGGAATGACTGTATGACAACAAAATAAATTGGTAAAAAGGTGTTCAGTTTTTTGTGTTGCTAACTAAGAACCAGTAGGAGAATCTTCAGATGTCTTGGGCATCTAGTGCACTGGACACAGTGCACTAATTGTTGAAAAAGCCTTAAATGAGGTGCAAACACAGCATCTAGTCTGTAGTGACAAGGTACACAAAGTCAGTGACCTATGCTATATAAGATAAGAAAGATAGATACATTTTGGAAGGCAAAACTAAAAACATGGAGAGAATGAATGCTGTGTAAAACAAACAAAACTTGTCAGATATGACTGCTTGTTCTAGGTGTTTTTCTCCTTCACATTAAATTATTGGACTTCAAAACAAAAAGTGTTCTGATCTTTTTTCTCTACTGACTTGTTAGATCCATTTCTGTTCCTTATGCTGTTGTAAGCTATTTCCTATATAATTCGGAAAAAAACATTTGTTCTTGCAAATATTAGTGTGCTACTTAATTTCTAAAACAAGTAACTTATAGAAATCTTAAATTTGTGGGATTGGGAAATAATTGTATTGAATAAACAGAATATCTAGTTCTTACTAAACTTTAAAAACATATTTATGTGCAACTTCGTCTTATGCAGTATAACACCAGGTTATGCCTGATTTTTTGGGTAGTCCTTTTTATTTTTTTCCCTTGAGATTAAGGACTTGCTCACACCAGAGCTTTTAAGAAAGGTGTGCCCCTGTTCATTTGTCTGGAAAATAGGAATAAAAAACCAAATCTTTTTCTGGAATAACTGCCTGAAGATCATAACTCAAAACTTCTATTTTATTTTTTTAATAACCCCGTGCTTCTGCCTAACAATGTTTAAAGATTTTGTGTGACTCAATTTGATAGTTAAACAAGAAAGGGTATGAGAGAGAGAAAGTGTAAGAAAAAAGTGTAGTTTTCATATAAAGCTTCGAGTTAGTTTGTAACTTGGTGAAGTTCTGACATTTGCCTTTTTTGTATGATTTGTGTTCTTTGAGCTTATTAATGCAAAAAGATCAACTCTTTTTGTTGGTATGGGAATAAAAGGAATTTGGGAAAACATGGTGAATATTTTGGTGGACTTGGTGGTACCCTCTTATTCCACACATAAGTGGCACTATGAGACAGTGAGTCCTAAGATGAGTGTAGCACAGAGAAAAGGTTTCTATTTGGGTAAGCTGAACCTATAGGTTACTAGCAAATGTGTTCTCAGTGTCTTTCTGCAGATCTTGAAGGTCAAATCAGGGATCATGCGGTGAAATCTCACCTCCCTCTGTATCTCTCTCAAAGGAGCTTCCGGCACAATGAATACCGTGGCTGGTTTTTTCCACTTTCTGAAAATGATGGGGATGATGATAGTATGAAATGAAAAGGGAAAGAGTATGAGGATTTGAGGAATGTTAATGAGGAGCAGCTGTAGGCCTCAGGTTGTTAAGAAGCTAAGAAATCCAGAAAACATCAGCAAAAAGCAGCTGAAAGACTCAGGTTATGAGAGGGAGAGTAACCTAAAAGGAACTTGAGTGGGAATGCAAAATACTGAAATTGTTGCAGAGAGACATGGATGCTGGCAGTTAAGGGCAGGCGGAGAGAGGGTGTTGCCAGAGGATGCTGCAGGGGTCACAGCAGCAGGAGGGGAAGCCCTCGGGGGCTGAAGAAAGCGAGAAGGCAAGCTGTTTGTGACTTGTCTCAGATGTGCCTGTGAACAAGTGGAAGAATAGCAAAGAAAATGAATTCTACCCACAGGCGTTTGCTTTGTGCCCAGTTTCCTGTCATACAGCCGTTAAAATGTTGCTTATTTTACTAACCTACTCCAAGCAATGCCTATGGGGTTTTTTTCAGGCAAATGTCCATCACAGTAAGTGTTCTCAAATGCTTTGCTTCAGCTCTGTAGTGACTTGAATATGATGTCAAGCAACATAGCCCTAATTAGAGAGAGGTGTTAATTTCCATAAGTCATCACCTGTATCTCTACATTGCTTTAATGGGTGCCTTACACATTTTTAGATGTAATATTGATATTAATATGCAGGAATTAAACTTCCTAAGTTAAGTTCTGTGGCTACAGGATAATGCTTCATAGATGGATTAATCCAATATAGCTGATACTTTCACTAAATGGTTTTCGTTAGTGTCCCTAGAAATTGTTAGCAAACAGGGAATAAACTATTGACTTTAAGCTTTCTGTAACATGAGGCTAGTGAATAAAAATGGTACAACAGGAATGTTATTGAATTAGGTGGCTGCTTTTTTGCTTGATTCCACTCAAATAGAATCTCAATTTATTGAATAGGACAAACAACGTAAAAATCATTAGCCATATAAAAGGTTACTTATTTAACTAGATTTTGTTCGCAAAGATTATTTTAGCAAAGAAAAACACGAAAAAAAATAAAATCATCTTTGTATACAACACATTCTGGTCTAACATCTAATTGCATTTAGAAAGAAAGTTGCTTAATATCTTTCTAACAAATTATTCCTTCTCATAAAACATCATGAAGAGACCGTTTGAAAGGTCCTTAAGATGTCAAAACCAACACCTGCTATTTTATGTTCTTGAAGGATTTTCATTTATATGAGTTTAGACATGTTCTTTTGTTCTTATAGCTTGTTTGTGACATTTAAGTGGAAGAACAGAGTACTTGCCAAGATCACATGAAACACAGATTGTGGATGTCCGCCACCTACAATAAAAGAAAAACTTGCAGTTGGCCATGCATTCTTTTTTTCCCGTGGCTTTTAGGTTTAGTGTGATATTTCTACTTTTTTTATATAAATTAGTGTTCAAGTTGGAACAACTGTTTTGTTACACTTCAACTCATTTTTAGTCATCTTTTGTAAGTACTTTAGAAGTGAATTTTACTGTGGTCTCTGATAGTATACTTACTTGTACATTGGGAGTCCTATAGGTTTTGTCTAACTTGTGTTCAAATGCAGTCTTAGACTGGATCCATGGTATACACAAATATGACTTGAGTAAGATAGCGGTTACCCCAGCCTCCATCTCCAATATCTTGATATTTGTGTCCAAGAAATAATTGCTTCCTTCCAACAGAGGTTAGGTAACCATTTGAAGTGCTAAATTAACATTTGATTTTTTGGGGTGAACAATGTAGTATGTCCTAACGTAATTTTTTAGTCTTGTTTTGGCTAGTTGAATGTTGCTGCAAGTAACAGCATATATTCTCTGCGGAAGTCCTATGCTTGCATGTCCTCATCTCTATTACTGACTTTAAAATAAAGTACATGAGCTGGAAAAATTCCCTGCTGGAAAAGATTCCCTGCTTTCCACCAGTGGGCAGTGGTGAACTTCTGTTGCTTTGATTTGCTGGGGCTTTCCTGGGTTGTTGGACAAGAAACCATTAGGCAGCTTGTAATGGAAACCTGTCTATTTAATCAAAAGTTTGTTAAAATTGAATTTTCCTGTTTCAGTGAGCTGGCATTTTTATGGCATCTTGGTTAAGAACTTTCCAATTTACTTTTGCTCTAATGCTTGAATTCTTGGACACTACCAGAATGAAATTCCGTTTTATAAAAACAAAAAAATACCACTGGACATGACCCAATAATTTTCTTTTATTGAAGATTTGTGATTTAACTACAGTTACAAATACAGACACCGCACCCAAATACTCATAGCTGAGATTCTGGAGTTCCTGTTCTGCAGGGGAATTAAACTAACCTGATCTGCAAACCAGATTAAAAGCAGAACATTCTGTAGATAATCTTAAAAAAAAAAAAAAGAAAAAGTGAACTTTTACTAATACAAAACTAACCTCCCCCCCCGCCCCGCCCAGTATTTAATTTAACTCAAGAGACCTTACGGTTTCCCTGTCTGTCTGTGAGCACTACCTATGAAGTTTTACCAAAGGTAAAAATAGAAGGAGAGAAAAAACTTGGAAAATTTTTATGCTTTGTGTGATACTATGATGCGATACTCTATATTTGCATATGCTTTGGACATGTTACTAGCAGTGTTGGCTTGCAGTGAAAATGGCTGATATTTGAATCAGGAGTGATACCATTCCCTTATTTCTGAGGTATTTTCTTTTAATTTACTCCAACTCTGTTTAAAGCAGCATTTCGGAGCTGACCACGGATTAAGAACTCTAGATTAGAAGAGGTCTTACAGAGGTACGAAGCGACTCAAGTACATGTTAGAGTTCTTGTTGAGACCTGTGAGTGAAGACTACTTCTTGCCTTGTTTCCCCTGAGAATGTATTTCTGAGGGGCTGGAGGGTAAGCGAGACGCTGATGTAAATATTGTTGTTTCCTAGGTCTTGGTTGATTTTTTTTTTTTTAAATACCTCTGTGGTTTAGTGTCTTTCACTGAGTGTGTTAACTTTTGGAGAGCAATAAGAATTGTAGATTAGATACTTCTTTTCCGTGACATACCTGTCTTAACTAAAATCATGGTCAACTGGTCACCTCGGCTAATTCAGGAAGCTTAGAGTGACAGAAATGCTGTATAATTGATTTTTTAGATGTTGAACTTAAACAAAAACTGTAGTCATCTGGAAAAAGCTTTTAGCAAGTGGGTGGTTTTTTGGGGGGGAAACAAAACTATTTCTTTCCCCAGAACTGTATCATATGAAAATCAAAAATAAACTGGCCAGCATTTATCTGTCTTTACTAAACTCAATTGTAGTAGTTATGTGTTCAGGATGTGTTTCAAATACTGGTCTCTTGGGTCTAAGTTGAAATGGCCTAGAGGCTTACATCCTTGCTGTGAATAAATCAATTTTGTCTAGTTACACAAGGAATTGTCCTAATTATCAGGCTGTTAGGCATTCTGAGTTTGACCTCTCCCCGTCTTTTCTTTTTTCCTTCCCTGCCCCTTAAGATTTTATTCTATTATTGAGTAGATTCTAGCCTTCAGTAAATCATCTAAAATTGGAGACATGTGAAGAGAAAATCATAGTCTAGGCTGGCACGTTGAGCCACTTGCAGGAAAGAGTACCCTTAGACTTTTGACCTTTCCAATTTTGAATTGTGACCTCTACCCCTTGGCCAGCAGCTCAGACGACAATGTTCCCTTCCTTATATTTGTTCAAGAAGGGAAAAAAAAAAAATTATAAATATGTTCTCAGATGATGAATTTTTTTTTTATTTTTATTTTTTTTTAAGAAAAGAGCATTTAAATAAAATATTTTTCCAGCTGTACTGGAAGTGCAGAGAAGAGTTCTTTCATGATCTAGGACAAATGTTTTTTCTATCAAGGGTAGGGCAAATTGGCCTTTTATTCCATATCATCACAGAAAGCTCTGTGAAAGAAAGGTGTTGCTTTCATACAGGACAGAAAGAAGGAAAATGTTGCTTCCTGAACGTGGGGGGGGGCTTCAGAAGAGCATGTGCGCGGAACTGATGTAGGTCTGCAGCCGGTCTGAGCCAGCCCAAACGCAGAGCAGTACGGCCCTGAGAAGCTGGTGGGGTAGCATGACCTGGAGAGAAACCACAGACCTGTGGTATCTGCATGAGTGCTCAGAGCCTCAGTGGAGCAGTGAAAGCACTCTTGCTTAGCTGACCGGGGAAACTCACGCACACTGCAAGGGTTTGAGAGAGAAAAATCTGGGCTCTTTGGGCCATTTCAGAACTCAAGTCTTCCATCATCAGTGGCATCGTGCACCCCCCCCATGCTCTCGTTCCTCCTGTTTTTGCAGCAGTCAGTGGCTGATTGCAAACTGTTATTTTTGCTTTTCCAAAGGAAGTAGCATTTTTTTCCTAAAGCCAAGGTACCTGTGAGAAATGGGGGAGAGGCCTCTGTATTATAGCATCTGACAGAAATAAGCCCTGCTTATGCTCCTCCATTTGGTAGCAGTCGTACGTGACAGATTTTCTATAAAGTTTTTATTCACGAAGACTTTCATTTTTGCTTGGGATTTACTGAGCTTTACTCTCTCTAATGAACTTAATACTTGTACACGTTTCTTCCCTCTTCCTTCCTGTTTCTTCCCCCATCAAACCCAGCCTGTTTAGCTCTTTACTTTGACTTTCCACATGGTGTTTCTCCTAGACAGCAGCAGCACCTGGGTTTTTCAAAGCAAATAGCTTGCAGCTCTTGTTTGTATGCTCTGGTTGCAAAGAAGTATTGGTCTGAAAGGTGCCATACATTTGTCTTCATGGTACTGCAAGGTAATACATTCATATTACCTTAGGCAAGTATAGTCTTTCTCAATATCATTTTGAATGGAAGTAATGCCTTAAAATAGGCTGGTGTGATAAAAGAAGAGTTTCCTATCATACGACAGCAGCTATTAAAGGAACATACTGTTACCTAACATATATGCCACTGAGTCTTTTGATGAAATAGATCAGCCAAGCGCCATCAGGCTATTGCTCTGACAGTCCCACGAATATCTTGGTCAAGATGAGGTGATGCTGATGTAGTCCTAAGCTGAGGTCTGCTAATGAGATCTCTTGCTTATGTTCAGAAGAGGTCAGATTAAAATAGCTGTCTCATCTAGGTTAGCCTTTACAAGGTAAGAACTGCCAATTTTTACTGCCCACCACAATAAAAAGCTTGAGATTTTTAGTTGTTGACAAAGGGAGGTCTATTACAATAGCAGTTAGAGGAAAATCAATTTGGCTTCTGCTTTTCTCATTGGCAAATGACAGAGAAGAGCTTTCTTGTGTCGTGATTAGGACCACTGGCAAGGAGTTAATTGGCAGTGACCGATTGTAGGCATAAGCAGGACAGATGCAGTCTAAAAAATAGTCAAGGCAAGCTCTGGTGTGTTCTCAACCACGTGTTCGTAACTTCTAGCGTAGCTGGATGAAAGATACCTTACAGGGACAAAAGTCCAATAAATATTCCAGTGTTTGAAGGAGAGAATTGCTTTTTCCCCCCTGCAGCTCCTGATGCATCAGGCACCGTTCACAGAAAACTAAATGAGCCAAATGTGAGTGGGGCTATGCAGTATGCTTTTGTGTGGTGCAAAACTGATAAGGCTGCATTTTACAAAGGACTTAAGAGATTTTTATCTGGTGGTGCTGGTGCTTTTCTACTCAGTTTTCAGCTAGCCACCAACTCTTTTGTGGGTACATTAGGTTTTGGCCTCTTCCTGACCAGTTACAAAAGCAGTCCAAATATTTGGACAAAGTCTAAAGGTATAGCTTTTGTCATATATGAGTCTTCGGTCAGCAGAGTTGTGGTAGTATAAAGGTTCATTCTTGCAGATGTTGCCAGTAGGGGAGGAGAACAGCTATGACAGATAAAAGTTGTGGGTTTGGGTTTTGGTTTTTTGTTTGTGTTTTTTTTAATGACAGTGTCTACTGTGAACATATCATCATACTAAAAAGATTAAACCTCTAACCAAAATAGGTATACGGCTACAGGTAATAACAGTAATCAGTTTACTCTTTCTTAAAAACATATGAAGAATTGTTGTTAAGGATTTTTTCCCCACACTTTTCTTTTTCTCCTCCTTCTATGTGGCCCAGATAAATAAATGCTTTCAGTTTATAAAGTGTTATTACCAGAAGCTCTACTGTTGCTAGAAAGGCTTTTCCGTTTAAACTTGCGCTCAGCAATTCTAAAGGAGCCAACTGCTGCTAAATTAAAGGAAATCTAACATTATTTACTTTTCTTTGGTAATCGTTGCTTTTGAATGTCATCAAAGGAGCTTTGGTCTCCTTTTCCACATTGTAGCACTCTGCTACTTTGGATTGTCCTACTGATAAAGCTTTATAAGAAATATTCTTAAAGCTAAGAAGATAAAAAGTCCAATTTATTGGTTCAATTGTTAATTTCACAGCTCAGTGATTATTTCATAATATACGCTGGTTGGCTGAGCTACATCTGTAGACAAATATTGATTTTTAGAATTTTTTAGTTTTTTCTTTTTAATGCAAATAATTCCTTCACATAATTCTCAGAGCTTTTTATTAAAAAAAAAAGTAAAGAATTTTTACTCAATTGGTCAGGAGGGTGACATGAAACTTTGAGTTAAATTTTATTTTTTTTTAATTGTTTCTAAGGAGATTAGCAAAGGCAGTTTTCATTTTTATAAAATATCTACATTTAGTCCTTGCTTGTAATAACTTCCTCCTGGAACTGAGGAATCAAAAGTTCTTTCCATATTTCTATTTAAACCAATGGAGACCCCCAGATTCTAGAAGATGTTGTTGGCGTTAACTAGCAGTGGGCTGTTGCTACTCTTGAGACTCCATTTAATGCCTCCATTCAACAAAGCCTGTTAGCACCTCCATACCTTTTAAACACAACAAAATGTTTCTGACCTCAGTGGGAATAATGTACAATGTGGACTTTCTGATGTCTGTTTGTTGTGCTACACTAGTGGAAATATTTTGTGAAAAACAACCAGTTTGGAAGAGACAAAAACATAGACTTTGCCTACGTTTTACTATAGGCATAGTCTGTGGTAAAAGAACTTGTTGGTCCATTGATTTTTTTTTTTTTTTTTTTTTTTTCAATCTACATATAGAAACTATAGTAAATCATTTTATTGCACAGGTGTCCTGGTTTCAGCTGGGATAGAGTTCATTGTCTTCCTAGCAGCTGGTACAGCGCTGTGTTTTGGGTTTAGTATGAGAAGAATGTTGATAACACCCTGATGGTT
>JAVKLA010000053.1:398373-415668 GCA_034782735.1 Sagittarius serpentarius | reverse complement strand
CCAGTACTGGATTATTCCCTTGCTTCATTCATCTATAAACATTTTGTAATAATTATATGAAATAGCATAGAAAGCTGTTGGTTATGTTAGTGGAAAATGGCAGGGGAAGTTTGAGTAGCAACGGCCTTCTAGTATCAAATAGAGACTTATTCTTCTTTCAAAGTCCAGTTTGGAGAAGAACACAGATATTCCTTTTCACTGTGTTTACATATCTCAAATCTTTCACAGGGTTAGAAGGATGTTTCTTAGAGGAATAACATTTTTCAGTTAAATTGTGTTTCTTCTGTAATTGAGGAGATGTCAAAAGCTTTTATAAAAATACATTAACAGTATTTTATGGATACTACTGGAAAAAACCCATCTTCATTCGAGAGATAAGAAGTAAGCACTTCAGATTCTACAAAGAAAAAATATCAATTGTGTGAGTTGATAATTTTATTTAAAATTATGTAAATAACCAAATGTGAATGATTGATTGATACTTACACTGTATCGTTTTAGACTAGTTGCAGCCTGTAGACTTAGGGCTTCACATATAAAACTTGGCTTTTGAAGGTACAGGTGTTGTCAGATAAAGTATACACAATGATTTTTTTTTTTTTTATAAACTATTTTCTTATAAGTATGTGTGCATGTGTATTTCCAGACTGCAGTGGTCTAGAAAATATTCCATCAAGGTTAGTAATGGATGGTAACTTGGTTTGACAGACTCCCCTACAAAATCTGTGCGGAATTATGATCTCTGGTGTATGTTATAAATACACACCCAATTCAAATGTAAAAATGGGTATGATTTAAAAAGAAACAAAAACCCCTTTGTGATGATGCCTTATGCAAAGCGAGAATTCATGTTTTTGCTAATAACAATGTTAAGAAATGAAAAATAATTTGAAAAAAATCATTAAAAAGGGCTATATTATTTGCACAAAAGTACTCTATTGATAAGCTGCCATCATCCTTGTTCATTCTTAGTTATGATTATAACAAATTCAAGTATTAGACCAGTTAAAAGACCATGAGAACTGTGAGAAAGTCTGGAAGGAAAAAAAAATCAGCACTGTTCTCCAACAGAAAACCAGCGTCCAGAATATAAATAGTATAATGAAGAACAGACTATAAGAATTATTTCTTGTAGTATCAGAGAGACTGCTCTTCTGTGGTTTTATCATCTGAGATAACACAACTCTGGATTCAGAATAACTTTTAATAGGAAAAAATAACTTCCTTTGTGTTAACTGAATTTCCCTTTAAGTTTACAGGCTTAAAATTCTGTGGTTTATTTGGAAGTTTTTATCTTTTCCAATTTATTTTTAACATGATAATAGACTGCAAGTGGTTGAGGTGATACAGAAGACCTAATGACTCTTCCTTTCTTGGGGAAGACGACATTTATAAGAGACTTACAATTAACTGATAGTAAATCACAAAGCGTGCAGAGTGTTTCTTTGTGGCCTGCTTTCAGCTATTGCTTTCTCTGATGCTAACAAGTGAAGATAACGGTCATTATGCTTTCTGAGGACTTCAGTTCACTTCAGGTGATTTCGGTGGATATCAGGAACTGTATAAAGTAAAAATAAATGCTGTTGGTCTCTTTCTTTGTGTGGAGGAACTGATCTTCAGGAGGGAAACTTACTGAAGCTCACATGTGGATTCAAGGCAGCGATACAAATAAAGATCTGTTAGCTTTTATTATTTCTCATCCTCTGGGTCAAAGTACCTTGCTAGTGTGAAGATGTTATTTTTATTTTTTAAATGAATACATTAACAAATTGGGTGTTATAGGTAGATCTTTAGATACTCTGTAACCTTGGAACAGTTCTCTTTACTGTTACCAGCGAGCCCCAGCACAGCAATGACAGCTCACATTTTATAGAGTTTCATAGAAAATTTAGTAGTAGATAAAACATAAATATTTTCTTTCCTCAGATAGTTGTCACAAATGATCTCATTCAGTAAAATAAAAGGCAATTGTTTAAGCAGGTAATAGGGAACACTTATTTTACTATTTAAAATTTTGTAACTGGAACTCAAATAGTGAATTTTTATTACAGTAGAAAAATGAAGTGCTTTAAGCAATTATTAAATTTCTATGATGCAATATTTAAAATGTAAAACTCCTGTATCCCTCATGCTCAGATGCATAGCTTATAATCTTGGAGACCCATGCATCTTAGTCCTAATGTCACTGACCAATATGAATAACTTGACCCAGCTGGGTTTGAGTAGGCTGTTCAAATACCTAAAATTATTTCTACCTGCAGCTGTTTGCAGGAAAGGGGCTATAGCTATTGCTAGCTATAATTACTGTAGCTAGTAATTATGCTAATATCACTGAATGTGTTGAACAGAATTGCTCAATACTAAAACCATAGCAGCTACTAAACTCTAAAAATGACTTTTTAAAGAAATAATGTTTTCATTAGGTAGGCATATTAAAGATCAGAATTGGTAGATCTTAGCTGCGTGCACTCCCCTGCATGGGACTCTCATCTAAGCTCAGGATGAACCACAGTGACGTCCTCTGGATACGTCTGCTCCAAAATCTCTGTTATGGTTGTATCTCTAGCTGATTTCCTCACTCATCCCGAATTTACATTTGTCTCTGCAGACTAGCTGTTTGGCTGGAAAAAAGGAATAGATACGGAGCTGTGACCTATGGAGAAGACACAAATGACCCACAGACACAAAGATTTATGCTACAAGAGTGTAAATCTTGTCAAAATAGTTGGTGCACTTTTTGCTGCCACATCCACTCCCCTGTGATCAGAATCATAATTTTCTGCCAAAAAAAGCGAGGGGAAAATACCTCTTACCTATATGAAAAGAGTAAAATAGTTTACATCTCAGCTGTTAAGCTACACAGTGATTGCCTCTGTGACTAAGTTAGATAGTTACCTATCTATTAGTTTTTTGTCTTGATTTGGGTTCCAGGAGAATGACTACAAGCTTTTGAATGTAACTGAGGTTCCTGTTAAGAAAAGCCTTCAAGTCAACTACAGCTATTTCTGTCCTGTCAAACTTGACGCCAGAAAAATGAGTGTTTGTGTAACATGTGACAGAGCTGTATGTAGAGCAGGAAAGACAGTAGCCTTTGCGTATGGTTTTATTTATAAGAGTTGAAGTGCACCTGTTTTTGTGATCTAGCTTCTAGGACAATGATAGACTTTTCCTTAAATGCAGTTACGCTGAAGTTGCAGTTATGCTGAAGTTGCAGTTACACACATAGAATTTAAAGACAGGTGTTTGTGGCTGGCTTCTGGGTGAGAGAAAGAAAATGCTAGTTCCCCTATAATAATACTGTGTTTTCCCTTTTGTAACTGTTCTTTGTGGAAATGGATGCTTTTTTAAGTAGCTTTAATGATTTCTGGTGAGGCACTTTAGATTTCAGCTGCAGCTGAGGCTTTCATGAAACCTGACTCTGACCTTACTCATTTTTTAAAAACTGCTGTACACACTGAATAATAGTAATTGGACTGCTTCAGGAATGCCATGGTTATGGGTCAAACTTCCATGTTTTAAATGATCTTTCTTGATTCATTAGGCCTGCTCTGTAACCTTATCCTCTTTAACATAATTGAGGAGAATTTCACAGTTTAAAAAAACCCGAACATTAAACAAAGTGAAGTATAGAGAAGGATGACAAGGTGAAAAGATTGAGGTGTAGTAAGAGGTTTTAAATTTAGTTTGCCTAAACTATTCAGTTTAAGTAGTGTGATTTCTTTTTTTATCCACATGCAAATATCTTTTCTTCTTCTCCCCCGTTCTTTGAAAATAATTATTTTCAAAATTATGTGCTATATCACTACTTAATCCTATATTGTAACACAGGATTAAATAGTTTCTTCACCAAGACCTTTAGAAGAAGGTGTCTAACCATGAAGGGAATAGAGATTTTGAATTGTCTCTAAATCAAAGTGATATTTGAAGATTGATAAATCCTGGAAAGAGACTGCATAATATGTTTTAAGGGTAATACTAGAGCTGTAAATTGGAGCATAGAGCATTGAAGACTTTCTGGTATTCCCATTATGGGAGCGAAACGATTCTTGATTTTTTTATGTTTACTCTGGGTGTGTAGATTTAATTAATTCTGTGCTTCAGGGCTTCTGCTGGTTAAGTATGTACCTACTCTCTGGATGCAACAAGGGACATTTAAAAAGAATTTGAAAAGAGGTGGCTTTGTCTGGCTATGGATAGTCTTTAATGCCTTAAAGGGCAGATACTGAGCTGGGGGGTTGGGGGTTTTTTTTTGTTTGTTTTCATTTGTGGTAGGTTTTTTCCTTTTATAAAGGAAATTCCACTGGAAAAGGTTGGCACCAGATACCTCTGAACAGACCTACAACCGCATGTGTTAGGAAGAATTCTCTGCTGTTTGAAATGTCAAATTCTTCTAAGACTGTTTTTCCTCTTCTGCAATGTAATCTTTAGTCAAATGTTGGGACTGAAGGGACCTTTTACCTATGTTGTTATCTGAGCGCAGAATAGTTTCTCTCGGATCGAATGAGGTTGGGATAAGTCTCGCTCTTGATAACCAGTCCCTCATTCTTTCCCTTTTGCATGTAGCTTTTGTGGGTTGCTTCTATTTATTTATTTATATTATAGGGGTTTGGGGACGGGATTGCATGTATGTAAGATGTAAAGCTTGTTATCGGCTGTTAAACGTGAAGTGAAACATAGTTTGTCGACTAATTAAGACTATTGACTTCTAACAGATATCTGGTAGTCTGGAAAAGAGAATCCATGTAGTTTCAGGTGGCATGAGCACCCTTAGCTGTGTTAATAGCCCAAACAAAGTATGACTGTCTTTCTTCAAAATCAGAAGTGTGTTTGGAGGAATTGTACGGAAGTACAGGGTTAGATAGCCCTGTTGATTTCCAGTGTATTTAGTGTCTGTTCTGCTCAACTCTCCAGTGTCTGATTTGTCTTCTCTTGTTTCCCAGTCATAAAAGTACTTGTTAGGATGGTATGCATGTGTGTTACTTCTGCACTTGTGCCAAGAGTTATCAGGGAGCGTGCAGGTTACTTTCCAGTACCCCAAACCATAGTAACACACAGCTTGAGTTAGCTTTATTTACTTATCTTCAGAGGTTTGGAAACTGGATGCATGCTATTTCAGACTCTCTGCTTCCAAAAAAATCTATACCTGGTTTCCAAGGCCAACTATATTGGAAAGATGCCACTAAATAAAGGTCTCCCAGGCTGTTTGCACATTTTAGCTCTTGAAACATAATTTGAACTAACCATACTTTAATCTTAAACTCACTGTAATTGTAAACTCAGTTCCACCTATAATCAGGTAATAATTACTACCTGTAATGTAGAATGGAGAAAAATGGGGGTGATATTATCTGCTTTTCAAATGAAATCCTAATCTGAGAAGCCTATAGAGAGAGGAAGTAACTTAATGTGATTTTATTAATTCTAAAGATGATGATGTTAGGTGCCTCCATACTGTACGTATGCAAGATGTACACTACTGGGCACAGGCTTCCTATCTTAAAACAGATTAAACTATCCTCAGTCACTTCTGTTACTGTCAAGTGTATTGTATTTTGTTTGGACAAGAAAATACTAGTCGAATGCAATTTTCTATTAAGCTTGACTCGTGATAAGAACATGACTAAAGATATCCTTACTACTTTCAACTATTGTCATCAGTTACTTTAGTGACAAAGTTACAGTTAAAATTGGTGCTGTAATAATGTGGCTGATGAGTAATATGTCCCTAGTAGAATATAACTATTTAAAAATGTTTTGCAACACTTAGTATCATAGCTATGATACTATCTAGAATATATTTTTATATGGCTGGACAAAGGTGAGGAATAGTATTAGATGTTTAGCAGTTATTGTCAAGAAAGCATCAGTGTAGTACCAGCATACCAAAAATTAATCTCTGCTGTGAATTTATTAGAAAAGCTGATAATAAATGTTAAATATATACCTATTGTTTAAGTAGTCTTGAATTCTTCAGTTAAGGCGCTTCAATAAAAATCAATTACAGAGTCCAGTATAAAATGTGTAAATATTCCAAAGTAATTACTTTGGAAGGAAGACTGATGTGAAGGCAGGAATTCAGCTCTATTGAATAGAAATGTGGTACAAGGCTTTCCATACTAGTAGGATATTACTTTATTTGATTTTTTAACTCGGAATCCTTTTGAATAGGTGAATGTTGGGATTAGTTTATTTTTTACATCTGAGTTGGCAGCACATGGAGGTCACTAAAAGATAAAAATGAGTGGGAATAATAGTAATTGTTTTACCAAAACATAAATAATCAAACTAGTTACTTTCAGTATGGGCTAAATGCTCTCTGAACTCCCACTGCAGGGACTGTCCAAATTAAGAAACTCATAAATGGAGGATCAAAGTCAAGCTTAAAGGCAAGTTTGAATAAACTAGCAGATTTGTATGTGAGGCATTCACTGTTAGCTGTGCAAGAAAACTGGGTTAATAAAAAGATTCTAATGTAGTCAGGAAAAAGGTTTGAAGAAAAGGTCAAGAGAGTCATACCCTTCCAAGGTGGATGTGAAAGGAGAGGTGACTGTGCGACTTGGAAGATTGACTAGACAAGACCAGGAACACTGTTGTTGTGTACAAATAAAAAGGGACAAGATGACTGGACACATAAAGATCATAAGTTCAAAAGTGACTCCATAGCAAGTTGAAAATGAGCAACAGGATCTAAACTGTCTTGTTCTTCAAATTAGTATTGTTCTTTTTATTATGTAATTAGGAACCAAAATAGGGTCAAAACCATGCTTTAATACTAAATTCTTATATTCTTTGAAATTCCACAAATATACCAATTTCCAGTTTAGGGTAGGAGAGTATTACGACTTTAAATTGTAAGATGTACATTTCCTTTTACTCTACAAAGAGGAGGCAAATAAAAATGAGGAAAAAAAGCCATAAAATCTAAAGAAGGCTAACTGCCTTTTGAAATTCCGTATTTGAGAGAAACACAGCTCTCCGAACCAAGAGAGTGAGACTGGGTTATTTATTACCTGTAACCTCACTTTCCTTTTCCTCACTTCTGTATGTAGATGATGCTCCTGTATTTCAAAGTAGTCTGACTTAGTTGCACTATTTTTCTTTTTCTCCCTCTATGGCCTATAAATAGGCCTCAAGATTAGGCTTTCATTTGGTGTGCCTTGGGTTTTGTTTGGGCCAAACTTTCTTATAGGGAGGAAAAAAATAATAGAATGCTGCAAGAGGTGTGAAGGGGGCAAGGTGAGAATGAGTGAAGAGAAAATTACTATTTATGCTTCTCTGAGAATAAAAGGAGTTGCATTTGGAAAAAATGCAACAGAGAAGAAAGGTTAAACACTGCCGACATAAGATTATAGCTCCCTAGTTTTGAAATCTAGCTGTTGTGGTTGGGCAATACCAATATCCGGTAATTGTTTAGAATATTATAAATCTAGAAGGGACCATAGGTAGAACATAATGTAATTTTCATAAACTTAAGGTGATAGTTTACGTTGCAGTCTAAAACTTAGAAACTTTTTCTTCCTGCAAAGGCTTTTCACGCTCTAGAACTTATTTTATCTGGCAAAGGGATGAAAACAAGCTATGTCTGAAGCCATTTCCTACCAAAAAGGTGAAAAGTTGATTTATAAAAATGGGCTAGATAACCACATCAAGAGCAGATAGTAGTGTGAAAATCAGGGCACTTGTGGGAGATGTGACAGCACTCACACAGGTCCCGCCCTGCTTATGCCAGGCCAGAATCCTGAACCCAATCTCCTTGTGCTGGGCCAGTACTATAGCCACTAGTCTGGTAGCTTTTTATGTAGGGGTCATACAGTGTTGTTCAAAAAATCTTTTTCATCTGCAGAAAGTTTTCAAAATGGACGCCTTGCTGATTTTTTTTTTTTTTCTTTTTGTGGGTGGGGTCCTGTAAAGGACCTTTTTTCCAAAGACTCTGGAAAAAAAAAAAATCTTCAGAACTCTTAGCTTGAGTCTAAAAGCGATCATTTGAAGAACTTTAAGAAAACTTGGTGTTTAATTCATTTGATTTGAGAAAAAGATGTAGGTTAATATTAGCAGTCATAGGTGGCTATGAGCCCAATCATGCCAGCGTTGGTCGGGAGACCTGAGCACCTGCTCATTTCTGCAAGCAGCCAGCTTTGTGGACTTGGCAGTGGTGGACAGGCCATGATTTAAGGGGCATGTGTTGACAACAAGTTTTGCAAATTAGCGATTACAGCTGCTTATTCCTGATTAGTCCCAGCACAAGAGAGGAGGAGGAGGTTTTTGTCGCTGTCCTGACAACTTATGCAAAGCGATAAGGAAAAACAGCAGTTCCATGAAAGTTACTACTGCACCACAGCAGTCACATCAAAGTGATGACAGTAATTAACAATGACTAAAGGTGACTTGCATACCTGTTTTTAAGCTTTCATAAAATATAAAATGGCAACTATCCCCAGATGACATCATCATGTAGGCACCTGCATGCAGTGAAGACATCACAGCTATGCGAAAATCATCTGGAGAGGCTTGTGGGATGCATGGCTGCTTAGCAACACTGCAGTTTTCTGAAGTATGAACATCAGTCATACTGAAACATCCAGTTTCCTCTGGAACCATAGTGATGGAAGAATGAAGAAAAAATAACTCTGGGAATATTTCCCTTGTCTGTTTTAGATACGTTTGTGTGTGTTTTTTTCCTTCTGTGGACAAAGCACAAGAATGCATAAGGACTTCTGGTATGGACAAGTCCATAAAGAGCACAACCACCCCCACCTTGTCCCCCACCCCCCCCCAAACACAAACAAAAGCAATAGTCTGTATATGCTCTTGTAATGCAGAAAGCTGTTTATATTGTTTTTACAGATATAACTCATTAAAATCAATAACAGGACACAGCTTTTACGTAAATCTTGCATTAATTGTGAAGTAGCCTTGTGTACAAATGCAGCACAATAAGAAAATTTCAGCATTTTCATAGATGAAGAAGCAAACCCAAACAGTTTCTGGGCCATGTCATGTCAAGATCAAATCAAATCTCTGTGGCTTCCTGTGTAGTTAAATTCCATGTGTTGATACTGTGTATTTCTTTTGGGCTCCAGACATAGGACAAATAGTTTTCACTTCACTTACTATATGGGAATCACTGGTTTGTCATCCATATCTGGTTTAACGCAGCTTGAAAACATCTACGTAATGTAATAGGCTTTGCCAGTTAAAACGGTTTGCTATTTCTAAATAATAATTTGAATGTAAAAACATTTGTCTCTCTTGTTCATGACTAATTGTTCACAATTTGATATTGTTTCTTTGCCCTGCATGTGAATTTTAATGTTTCAAAAATCCTGTTGGAAAAATACAAGTACATTCTTAGGTACAGAAAAAAGTTTACCCATTTATCTTGTTGCATTAGAATAAGTAGACATAAAGGTTGTAATGGTTTTTGGTTTTGCCTTTGCTGTTAGTTGTTCCCAATAGCTTTGTCAGTATAGCCTTCCTCCCCTCATCAAAACTCAGAGTTGAACCTATCCTGAATCTTTAGCCTCCCTCTTGTGCTCAGAATTGAGAAACTCTTCATCTTTGCATAGTCATCTTCTGCTGGGGCCCATTTATCACGCTAAAAGCCCTTCCCGGTTTGCTGTGAGTCACGAGGAGTTCAACAGTTGTCTTTGCCCTCTGTTAGGGCACATGAGTAATCCGGCCAGGAATAGTGCAAAACTGCGGACACAGCTGAAGACTGGCTTGCTTCAAGGACATATGGGACTACATTTGGCAGATAGAACCTGGGGAGCGTCCTGGCTATGGATGGCTGATGATGTAAAAAGGCTGGTTTTATACTTTCTGTAAGAGAAGTTTGGCCAGTTTAAGTTTTGCCACTCAGTGGCTTGTTTGCCCTTTGCCTTGTTGTGTCCTGAAAAATGCACAAACTTGCAAACAGTATGGATAATCAGCAATTTTACCTTTGAGGAGAGGCGTGGTTGTGCACTTAAAGTAGAACCTAAAAATACCTAATGACCTGAGATAGTGAAGTGTCTTATAAATAAATTCTTCAGCCTACCTGTTAAAAAAAGTATCTGATTTACCTATGGTAACCGCTCATACAGTGACAGCTGATTAACCTTATTGAAGTACTTTATATTTAAAAAGAAAAAGAAGTGTGTAGGTCTCCATAGCAAATCAATTGCTCAAATCACTTGGAAAGTATGCTGTGGCATTTGAAATGAGCTGCAGGTAGTGGAGCTGCTGAGCTACAAACCTTGTGAAGCGGGAGTTAATTGCACGTTTTGGTCCTGCGGGCACATACTGCTGTTGCCAGGTTATCGCAGGATGAGGATAGATGCTGTGTCTGCTGGTTGCACAAGGGAACAAAATGTTTTCGTGTCGTATCAGGTATGCGGAGACCGTGACCTCATCCCACACAGACTTATTAGCAGTGATCAGCATGAGTTAGGTCTGTCCACCCAACAAGCAACTACTCTGAAGGATTTTATGCTTAGCATTAAAATGACAAGTTCAGTATTAATGGCAAAGCCTTACACCTGTCCTGTAGAAAGGCAGGCTGCATCTTTTAATGGCAAACAGAGTACCAAGACAAGCTGCGCTGTAAACTTTAAACATATTTCTAGGAGTGACTCTTTTCCCAATCATTTGTTATGTGCCATGCCAGAAATGTATAATCTCCCTTCGCTGTACAGGCAACAGCCTTTACGTATTTAGAAACTGTTCTTTCATCTTAGGTGTAAGAGATAAGAATAACTAAAAGAGACGGATTATTGTTAGAAAAGAAATAGAGAGGTATCCTGCAAATCTGTAGACATAGTCACTAGAGTTGTAGTCGCCGTTGTGTTTCTACAGTTTTATGCCTTTACTTACACAGTTACACGGTGGTAACCCATCACAAAACTATATGGAAAGGTACTGCTTGGAGGCAGTGTGACCTTGACAGTAAGTATAGACTGTCCAGGAGCGCCTGTGGTGTTCTCACCTGTGTAAATAGGAAACTGGCCCCAAGATAGACTATAATCACCTTTTAAAACAAGATTGCTGGAAATGATGTATGTGCTGTACAACCAGTATTCAACACTGAAATAAGTTTAAGAAAAAGATGTTTCTTAATAAAACCATCATTTTAGTGACAAACACCAAATCTAAACAGGTGAATAAATTCATTTAAGAGATTTTTTTTTTTTTTAATTCCATGCTACTTTAATTTTCTCCACTCAACAAAAATCCTCATTTGGGGAGATTTACTAGGAAAAGTGAATTATTACTTAATTACACTCATTTTCTTAGAACATCTGTTGTTGCTTTATACATCTATGTCATCTTGAAAATTTCACTTTTTCACTCTGAATAAAATATTGGTGTAAAGAGTTGCTATAAGCAGCGTGCATAAAAATTATCTTCACTGACATCAACCATCAAAAAACATTAAGCATTTTATCAAAGCCTATGTTTTAAACTATAACTGTGGAATGGAGAAGCACCTTCATAAGGTTAACTTACCATAAAGAACATTAGGCTGTGAAATATCAAGGAACTGAAGAATTCCAGTCTTTTTCCACTACTTGACTAACTTACAAGTGGGCACTCCATTTTTTAATAATTAAATTTGGATGAGATGGATCCAGTGCATAAAGTTCAGTAACAGCAGACACTTAACATGATTTTTCTGCTCAGTTAAGGGCATTCATTTGAAATAGGTGTCTTCAGCTCAGAAGAGCATAGTTGAAAGCAATTCAGGAGAAGGGCAAGATTTAGAAAGACCAGAGATTCCTGGTTTTCAGAACAAAAAAACTTTAAGCTATACTATTATTAGCTGTTGATTTTCCCATAAGCTTGGAAGTCTGACGTTGAGTATAGGATATATAAAGCAGCTAGTGGTGCCAAGATGTGTGTCCTTTGTAGAGAGTATATTACATTATGCAAGTCTTTGTAGACAATTACTTGAAAATCTTCCGAAATGTCCGATATGAAGTACAGTTGGACACAGGACCTTGCAATGGAGACATGTTGTGACTTGATTTGACTTGACGTTTCCTGCATCTGGGCTATGATTTTGATACTATATGACACAAATGTGTTTTTATTTAATATGACCTTTCATGTTACTTTTTTTCCTTTTTGGGCACCAAAACCAACCTGGTTTTGGCTGCAAGCCTGTCCAAAGGGACCGTATGGCCTCTGTACCATTCAATGTGGTGAAAACCATGGGGTTCACTAGTTGATACTCCTGACTTAAGAAACTTAATGTCAGCAGGTTTTTTTTGTGACTGTACAATTTCGTTCCTTCAACTGCATTATTTGGGAACATAATATGTGAAAGATTAACCTTTGCTACATTATGGTCATGGTGCTAAGCCCTCGTGGTTGTGGGTTCTGTGCAATGGCAAAAGCATTATTCGTCCCATACACTTGGCGAGTGAATGATTGCACGCTCATCAGTAGTTTGTCTGTTTGCACTGTTTATGGTACAACCTGTAAAGTAAGTAACTTGAACTTTCTAAATTGAGTGATGCAACAGGGCACCTAAGTTCTCAGGCCCACATACGTGAGAACAAGACCTACCTTGAATCTTCTTTGGGCCATAAACCAGACCTGTACCAGCCCACTGCTTAAGACTCACTCCAACACCACTCCTGCCTTGTTGTCTTCCCAAGGCCATACTTTGATTTGCACTGTGTACTTCCAAAAATTATTCTGGCTGTAGCCACGTTGGTTTTGTCTTCCTTCTGGGTTAGAAGATTGTCAAATAGTGACTAAAATAAAATAAGTCATGTCTACGTTCTGAACTTGGAGAAAATAAGGTACTTCTTAATGCAAAACTGAGATCACAATTTGATCTCCTTAACAGTCAATGTCATAGAAAAGTATTATGGGAATAAGTATATGCTAGAGAGATGTCCTCATGTTTTCTTGTAATCTGCATTGTCCTTGCTAGGTATTAATTTTAAATTATTGACGTAATTGCACTGATATGAAACCATCCATGACTTAGATTATAAAACCAACATTGACTAATTTTATTCAAATGGAAATAATTCGCTCAGCTGCAAAATATCTGAACTTTTCTGTTTAGAAAACTTGCATATACATCATAAATACTTATCTTCAGATCCATCTGTTTCTTCCACATTATTGAAAAAGCTTTTATTATTTGTTAATATTTCACATCCTCCACTATTCACTAATTTTCAGGACCAATGAAGTTTTCAAAGGCCACTTCTGCACTAAACTAAGTTCAAATAATGTTCATAGGTACAGCAGAAAGTTCTGTCTATTGTACATATTTTCCCACCCATGCAAAATAGCGTGAATATTTTATTAGAAACTGAATCTTGGGTAATTAATATCCTAGCACTTAAGTAATAAAGAAACCCATGCTGAGCTATTTTTCCTTTTTGCAAATATAGCTAACAGGTTCACGCAAGAAATGAGTTTTCTGAAGTTTTTATTATTTTTTGCTTCTATCATGTTGTCCTGGTTTCGGCTGGGACAGAGTTGATTGTCTTCCTGGTAGCTGGTACAGCGCTGTGTTTTGGGTTGAGGATGAGAAGAATGTTGATAACACCCTGATGGTTTTGGCTGTTGCTCAGTCGTGTTTAGACTGAGTCAAGGACTTTTCAGCTTCTGCTGCCCAGCCAGCAAGAAGTTGGAGGGGCACAGGGAAGGTGGGAGGGGAGACAGCCAGGACAGCTGACCCCAACTGGCCAAAGGGGTATTCCATACTATGGGATGTCATGCCCAGTGTATAAACTGGGGAGAGCTGGCCTGAGGGACACCATGGCTTGGGGATTGGCTGGGCATCGGCCAGCAGGTGGTGAGAAATTGTATTGTACATCACTTGCTTTGTATATTCTGTTGTTATTATTATTATTTTCCCTTCCTTTTCTGTCCTATGAAACAGTCTTTATCTCAACCTGTGAGCTTTACTTTTTTTTTCCCCCCGATTCTCTCCCTCATCCCCCAGGGAGTGGGGGCAGTAAGTGAGCAGCTGTGTGGTGCTGAATTGCCCACTGGGCTTAAACTATGATACGTCCTCACAATGATGAGTTAGATCAGAAACTTTTTGGTGACTGAAGGCAGTTTTAGGAGAAAAAGAGTAAAAATTTGGTTTCCAGAATAGAGTTCTGGAAATAGTCCCACTACTCATTGCCATTCTACTAATTAGTTTCTCAATCTATCTACAAATTCAAAGGTGTTGGCTCTGTTTAAACGTACACTTTGTTTAAACATAATATGCAGTCTAAAGAACAGCTATGCATGTGGGTAGTACATTTATAAGACTATTATAATGCTGATAAACACTCTGCACAACCTTGTAGATTGTGATTAAATTGAATTTGAATGAACTTAAGTATTAGTGATTGCAGAGAAATATCCCTTCTATTCTTCAGGAGTAGATGTTTTTGTTTCATTTGGTAACAGTAACATAATAATTCTAAGAAATTTGATGAATTATCTACTTTCTGGACCCTGGGGCTTTTTTTCTTTGGTTTGCATTTTTTTTGTTTTTTTTTCTTTCTGGCTGCTTACAAAGTGGTTAGATGGAATACTTGTTGCCTTCTATAGGAGCAACATTATGGAGAGTGCTAAAAAAAAAAAATGCTTTAGAATTTCCTGACCTTGTCTGAAGTGATGTATTTGTTGGAGTAAAGAGACTTCTAACTTTCATATACTGTTGTGCCTTCAATGTAGTTATCTGCAATTTCATTCTTTGACAGTCAAAATTTTTTTTTTTTCCTGGAAATCATCGTTCCAGACAAAAGGATTGTAGAGCAACAGGTTCTGTCTGTTGTTGGGTTTGTATTGGGGTTTGGTGGGGGTTTTTTTGCTGTTTTGCAGGTTTAGTTGTCTGAACTAATGGCTTGACATATCATTCTTAAATAGCTCAGCAAGATATGATTGCATTTCTTCAGTCATGATCTTTTATATTGATTTTTCTTTGTGGACTTGCTTTTAACGAATGTCGGTAAGAAACCGAATTCCTGATAATTTTCCACACTTTTCTGTTTTTGTACTGAATGATATTTATTGTAGTTATATAGAAATAACTTAATTTCTTTTCCTTGAGTCTTAGTGAATATTGTAGCCTTGTGAAACCTATTCAGAAGTCTATTAAAGCTTAATAAATTCCATCTAACCCTACTGCTCTCCTTTTGTCAATAATGTGACTTTATTTTATTGGTTGCTAAAGTGTTTTTACTTTTGACTGTATTTATAGCATCAAACTTCATGATGAAAGAATGCATTTTCACTAACAGTAAGTGAAAACTTGTAACAAAGGGTGAAATTCTTTTTGTGGGTATCTCACTCCTGTAAGTGGATATTAACTGTCTGTAGACCACACATTGCACTACTGCTTTTTTTTTTTTAAAGAAGTATTCTCTTGCACCAAACTGACCACTTATATCACTTAAATTTATATTGCTTTCAAATAATAAAATAAAATTTAGTATTCATTTCAGAGACATGAGCAAGCAGTGGATTAAGATGCTAAAATGTATGTATTTAACCTCATCAGGCTAGGAAAGAGATATTGATAGGTGTTGATAGATGTCACAGAAAATTATGACAACAGGGATGGGGAAGATAGCTGTTTCCCAGTAAGGATAACTTTTTGGGGAGGTGGGGGGAAGCAGGGGGCAGGGGACGGAAGTTCTTGATTTTGAAATTACCCTGGGTGGCGGTGGTGGGGAAATCATAGTCTTATGCACACAGTGTCAGTCTTGCAATTAGTTATACCACTGTGAGCCCCCACTCAGGAGGAAAGTAAATTTTGCTCTTGATGAAAATCTGGCTCACGAGCACTTTAAGGGTATGTGCAAGAAGTATGAAGAACAGTACAAACAGTTAACACCCCCCTCCCAACCCCCCCATCACTCAGTAGATTGAAAACAAGTGTTAATGTGCTTTGCAGATGCTTCAAGGCAATTACGCACAAGCCAGCTTGAAGTCATGTAACAACATCAGTGATGTATGGAATGTGGTGATGCATTCTGCCCATCAGGAAAGGAAACTCAGTACGTTGGTAACATGCCAATGCAAATGAGTACCTTCCATCCTCAGTTTGCACTGCTCGCATCCAGCCAGGCATGGGGAAAGGCACAGGAATACCTACATATAAAAATGAAAACAAAACCTGGAAATCTGTTGCAAAGAACTTAATTTAACACCCAGGATATGATGGTACTTGGCTGAATGAAGTTTCATAGTAATTTCCTCTGCTTTTCTGATGTCAAAGTTTGGGTTTCTAAAAAGAGGATTCTACTGGTTTTGAGAGAAGATATTCTTGATGTATTCAGCAATTTTTTCAGTTTTATGTTAAATTGTTATGCTATCAAAAGGAATTTGAAGAAAAAGACACTTGAAACTGAAAAAATTGTATATTAAAAAAAAGTCATATGGACTTCTTTTGCAGCTCTAGACTTTTCCTTTTATTTCTAAAAGGACGAGGGGGGAAAAAAGCACAGTACACCATTAGCATTGTCAAATCATCATGTTTCAAGATCAGTTTTGTTTAAAAGGATCCTTGCCTAAAGCTGTATCACATTTCTTTACTAATATAAAATATAAATAATATATTGGTTTTTTAATTTTTCTCCAAAAAAAAATTAGAATTTTGTGTCCAGGTATGTTGCCTAATATAGATAGCAAGATTCTTGTAGCTGGTTCTACTTTATCTAGTGCATACTGTAAAAAGCTTAAACTAAAGGTGCTCCAGAAATAGTCATATTAAGTTTTGTTTTGGGGATTTATTTTTTTATTGAATGAAAAATAGTTTATAAAGACTCAGAGAAGTATCTGAAAGAAGACTACTTCAAAAGTGGGGTTTTTTCTGAATGCAAAATGAATTCAAAGTTACAAATCTCTTCAGATTGTTTCAGTTTGTTTCCTGAATGATTCTCTAAGTGCTGGAAGTGCTCCGAAAGAGTTGTCCATTTTATCTGCAGTCTTTCATATCATATATTTTCAGATCATCCAATAACCAGTTAAGTAAGAGTGAAATAGTCTACAGAGTCTAGGTTTGGACTAACAGAAGCTTCATGTCTGCTGCCTTTTCTGTCTTTTGCTACATTGCAGATTGTTGTGATTTTACCCCAGCTGGCAACTAAGGCCCGCACAGCCACCCGCTCGCTCCTCCCCCTGCGTTGGAATGGGGGAGAGAATGAGAGGAGTAAAAGTGAGAAAACTCGTGGGTTGAGATAAAGACAATTTAATAGGCAAAGCAAAAGCCGCCTGCGCAAGCAAAGCAAAACAAGGAATTCATTCACCCCTTCCCATGGGCAGGCAGGTGCTCAGCCATCTCCAGGACAG
>JAVKLA010000053.1:327907-396804 GCA_034782735.1 Sagittarius serpentarius | reverse complement strand
GAGTCCTATGTCTGAGTAAGCTATGTTTTCAAGCACACTTAGCAGTGGTAGGCAATTGGCCCTTTGAAGACCAGGAGGGAATGTGGACCAAGAGGTGTTGGTCTCCTATATGTTGAGTATAATAAACGCTGCTTGTACTACTTGGTTTAGGTAAGGCAGGCCTCCATGCTAACAAAAGCTTATATGCTGAGACAGCCATAGGAGGGAAAAGTCAATCTGCAAACAATTTGTTATAATATGTTGATGAAGGATGTTTATATTCTGGAAAATGAATATAACTAAAGAGAATTTGTATTTGTAACTGACCATGTGTGTATGTGTGTTATGTATGGTGTCAGTCATTACTTGTCAGCGTACATGTGTACGTATAGATCTGGCTCTGTGTGCCTTATTTGTAGTAACCGCAGGTAAGTGAAATAGTTTGGGGTTTGTTTTTTTTTTTGTTGTTCGTTTGTTTGTTTGTTTGTTTTTTAAATAAAAGCAAGCTCATCAGGGCAAGTTCAGGTTAGGCATTAGGAAAAGGCTCATCACTGAGAGGGTGGTTGGTCACTGGCAGAGGCTCCCCGGGGAAGTGGTCAGGGCACCAAGCCTGTCAGAGTTCAAGGAGCGTCTGGATAATGCTTTTAGTCATATAGTTTAGTTTTAGGTAGCCCTGCGAGGAGCAGGGGGTTGGACTTGATGATCCTCATGTGTCCCTTCCAGCCTGAGATATTCTGTGATTCTACGGTTATACGCACACCTAGGCTTAGATATGACAGCATGTTGCTGGATAGTTCCAGGCCTGAAGACGTTTACGAGCAATATGCCAGCAGATGCCATTGGAAAGAGAATCGCCGAAGAAAAGAGAAACTAAAAACGGTGGATGCAGCAGGGCTGCTATCAGATGAAATAATCTCAGCCAGGCTAATCTATGCGTTACTACTTTGATAGGCCTGCAATCAGGGACTGGAATAATAACTCAGGTGAGCAGAAAATACTCAGGTAAGAAGAAGAAAACACTTTTACTTCAGGAGATAAATTGGTGGTTATTAGTCATTAGCCACAGGAGAGAAAAATAGCTAACCTAACAGATTGAGCCAATAGCTTACTCTGTTCTTTAAATGAAATTTTTTTGTGAACAGTAGTTTTAAAGGTTTTTGTGTTGAAAATAACAATTGTTAATTTCACAGTCCTTTTCCAAAATTTTATATAGATATTCCTGTTAAATGAGAGTTCTTATGACAAAGATAAATATCTTTCTTTTAAAATATCAAGGTTATAAACTTAAGATGACACTTTAAGGTAAACAGAAGTTGTACAGCACTGATGGAATATTTTGGGACAGAAAGATACTTTTGTTTTGCAGAACACTCAAGCAGTAGCAAATATGTTCCAGGTGATAGCAATTAATGTTTTCAAGGGGAAAACGCTCCAGATATCTCTATGCAAATGTGATCTATGAAAAGATGAATCTTTGTGAGGTTTCCTCTGGATATGGCCACGGTGGTAAAAGTGGACACTGTCTTCCCCCACTGCATATCTCATTTGAACTTGTAAGTTTTAAAAAATTTCAGTGATGCTACATTGCCCTGATGAAAGAGAGATTCTAATGTGCATAAAAGAGTTTGACGTAAATGCAGATTCTCTCGTAAAGGAGAAATGGAGTGAATGGAGTGTGTTTTTTCCAGAACAGCTAAGTTAGACCTTAGGTCTAAGTTAGACTCTTAAAAACCAGTATGGGGATGTTTGAGGGAATCACAACCTGAACATGATTAGTACACGGCAACAGCTTATTAAGAGAAAGAGGACTTAAATGCTCTTGGAGAAGCAGAAAGGGATTGATTCGAAGTATAATATCCTCTGGGTTTAGTACTTGTCATTTGTTTATCTTAATTCTCAGCTTTCAAAAGCCACGAAATTTGGGTTTTGCCCTAGAATGAATGCCGAGTACTTAATCTGAACCTTTTCAGTTGTCCTTCTACCTCTGCCTGATTGTTGTCTAAAGAACAGAAATGCGGGTAGGCCAGAAGGAGCCGCTGGCTTCGTGCATTAGAAGGCAGCTCTGATGCTGGTTGCAAGACAAACCACAAAGAGGTGAAGCAACAGCTTCTGGTCTTGCTTCTGGGTTTCATTGTCTAAGATCTTATTGCATTTCTAGAAAGAATCCAATTTCTTGGACTTCTGCATCTAGAGTAGTGAATTTCACGCTTTATCATGAAATATGTATACTTTTTATTTTACCCTATGGACCAAAATGCTGGCCTTGAAATGAGTATTTGACCCAAGTCTTGTTAGCTAATGGAATCTTGTTAACATTTTTTTTCCTTACTGGAGATAAATGTTTTAGAGATGGCTTGATATGAAAGGACTGTTTTCAAATTGGTAAATTATATTTAAATGAAGTTATGTTTAGTAACTTAAATTATAGATATCATTAATTTTTAATGTAAAACAGAAGACTTCATTGGGTTTTTTTGTAGGTCATACCTTTATGATACCCCCCCGCCCCTTCAGATAGTTGAAGTTTTGTTTGAAATGTGTGATTCAGCAATGGGTTTTGCTGACACAAAGATAAAAATGGAATTATATTTATGCAAAATCAGGTATACATAGCTTTAAAAATGTGTTTCACATAAAATACCTCCTCAGAGTTTTTACCATCATGATAGACTAAACAGTCTGGGACCCTGAGGCTCTGAAGAAGAAGCTTTTGCTCGCCTGTGACAGTTATTCAAAACATAGCTCGAGGAGGCCAGCTTTTGCAGTTGGACAAGCAGACCATGACAGTTCTTCCCTGAGGTTTAAATATGCAGCACTGACATGAATACAAAATCCATTGTTATTGCTGTGTTAGTTTAAACACTGACCTACTCTTACCCCTTAGATTGACGAACACCATCACAGCACTTTTATTTTGTACCTTAATTAAGTAATGATCTCCGGGGACCAAATGCTATATATGTAACACTACTATTGACCTCAATGGGAAGGAACAGTGTGTACTTTTCTCAAGGCAGAAGAGAGGATTAAAAAACAAGAGGAATTAACAGATACATGGGAAACTAAATTTAATCTTGGTCAGTACACTATCCTCTCTTTTTCCATCTCATTCTTGCCCTGAATGTCTTTTCAGCAAGGATTATTAAAGGGAAAACATAATGGCAATTGGAGTTTGCTGCGCTTTTCGAAGCTGACTAACAATGTCGGCCTTAATTTGCTACTGCTGGTGGTGGAGACCATTTCTGGAAAGTAGTCTGGGGTCTCGTTCAGATCTGATGTTTTTGAGGGCTGATGCTTCCTGCTAATACTTACAGCACAATGATTCTCAAAAATGCAGAAAGATTTGAGTCACTAAGGGAACTTTGAAATTGTGTCCGATCTTTATAATAGTTTGTGATACTTTAATATTGCAATAACATGCACTTTATGTAAAATATTTGGAAAAAAATTATTTTCATCTATTTGTTATATCTGAATTCATATCCAGGGTATATTCCTTCAGTATTATGGAAATGCTATTGTTTCAAATATTAAAAAAATAAAAGTTGAAATTGTGCTCTCTATTTCTGAAAATAAATCTAGGCTCCGAAGGGTCTCTGACAGTGAATTTGTCCTGATCTATTTCAATTGAAATGTGCGTTTAATAATAGAGGTTATCTGGACAAGAAGAATTATAGAAAAGAGGGCCAACGTAGCTCAACAGGTATTGAGGATTATCTAGCTGACAGAAATACTTTCTGTATGCATGTTGTTTCTGTCAGTCCATGAGGAGATCTAGTGTGTAGAGGGAATAAAATGCTTTCCCAGAACCACTTAGTATTATGTGTATGATAACTTAAATTACTCTGAAAACACTTAGCATGGGTATTTTTAATATTACTTTTTAATCAAAGCAAAACTACAGGAATCTGGAGGTTTTGGTGAAAAAGCATTAAATTAAAACATCCAAGCATTTTGGAAAGTTTTCTGTCTTCTTGAAAATAATCTTTTAGATTGATTTTTAATTTGAGTTTGTACACTTCCAGCTTTTACTCATTTTCATTTTAATTTGTTTCATTCTCTATTTTATTATGCACATTATAAAGTATTTATAATTTTATACGGATTCTTAAAAACTGAGTTCTTAGCTGATTTATATATTTCCATTACTTTAAAATGCCAGATAATGTAAGTAAATGAAAAATTTTGAGACCTGTGTCATGGTTTAACCCCAGTAGGCAGCTCAGCCCCACACAGCTTCTTGCTCACCCCCCTCCAGTGGGATGGGGGAGAGAACCGGAAGAGCAACAGTGAGAAAACTCATGGGCTGAGATAAAGACAGTTTAACAGGCAAAGTAAAACCCGCACACACAAGCAAAGCAAAACAAAACAAGGAATTCATTCACCCCTTCCCGTGGGCAGGCAGGTGCTCAGCCATCTCCAGGACAGCAGGGCTCCATCACGCTTAACTGTTACTTGAGAAGACAAACGCCATCATTCTGAACGTCCCCCTCTTTCTCCTTCTTCCCCCAGCTTTATATGCTGAGCATGACATCATATGGTATGGGATATCCCTTGGGTCAGTTGGGGTCAGCTGTTCAGGCCGTGTCCCCTCCCAGCTCCTTGTGCCCCCCCCCGCCTCCTCGCTGGTGGCGTGGGGTGAGAAGCAGAGAGGGCCTTGGCTCTGTGTAAGCACTGCTCAGCAACAGCTACACCATCTTCGTCTCGTCTCATCAACACTGTTTTCAACACAAATCCAAAACATAGCCCCATAGAAGCTACTATGAAGAAAACTACCTTAGGTGAAACTAGTACAGCAGTCCGTATATGAAGTGAGACAGCTAAAAGCACTTAGTAACACTTGGCTTGTTTTTTATTTTAAATGTTGCCATAAAAAGGAGCTTTTCTAAAACATCCCTGTGTTATCAACACTGTCTTGGTCACGAATCCAAAACATAGCGCTGTAGGAGCTACTACGAAGAAAATTAACTCTGTCGCAGCCAAAACCAGTACAGACCTCCTATCGGTTTTCAGGTTTTTTCCACAAGTAGAGTGTGAAGGTTTTCATACACTTTTTGATGCCGTAATGGTTTTAGCCACAGTTTCTCATTTTTCTGACTCCTAGACATGAATAGAAAACAGTGCTGAGCTCTTGCATTTTTTTTTCTTACATGAGTGTGTATTATAGACAGTTATAGCTTGTATTTGCATGAAAACATGTATTTATGCCAGAAGTTTGAAAGGCCTGTGGTCATCTAGTTGCTGGGTGAACACAGATAGAACTGAGATGTGTTTTGCATAAAATGTCTACAAAAACAATTCCCAAAGATAATATTTCTTTGCAAGAAGATGTCTAAGAAATCGAATGTGAACTACTCTCCTGGTCTTGTTGGCTCAGTCTGTTGGTGGGATGGGGTTTTTGGCCGCTCATTCAGACTCGCTCACACATGAAGTTCTCTTCAGCACACTGAATGCTGCATAGCCTCACTTGAAATGTGTTCCTTGTTCAGCAGATTTGCCAATGTGCATTCGCATCTCTCCCACAGAGTCACGGAGGCACTCGCAGTATTTTGCAGCCTATGGGAGCATACTCAATTGTCAAATGAATGACTTCTTTTTGTGCATCAAAACAGAAGCTGTTCTCCTCAGCCATGGGATTTCATGCTTTTATTGCTGCTCCTGGCTGCTGTCATGAGTTCTTGCTTTCACAAGTGGGTGATGTATATTCAGTTTGTTACTCTGCTACTTGCACAAACCCAGGCAGTTCATCCAAAAAACTGTTAGTACTTTTTTCAGCTGTATTGTAAATCAGGAGATGCTTATCTTATGGAGGATAGTAAAAGGTAAAAACTTGGATTTGTATGTCTGTAGTATTTTGGTAGAAACAAAGTAAATCACTTAATTGTGTTACACTTATATGCCAAATGGTACTTGGCTGATATTCTTTCAGCTCACTCTAAGAAAAGGCAAGAAAATACATGAGTAGTAAAGGTGAGAGAAAATCAAGAAGAGCTGAAAAAGCTTAGGAAATGCAGGGACTGGGTATTAAAACAGCACTGATTTAAAAGCAAACAACAACAAAAAAATCTTAGGAAATGTGTCTGTCTATGGGTGTACACAGCAGACCATTACCACTCAAGATAAAGCTCTCAAGATGGTGGTATAGTTTCATTTACAAACTAAAGCTCAGTAGTTACTGGGGAACAGAACTGAAAGCAGGAGTTTTTAGAGGGAAAAAAAGGGAGAGAAGAATTTTGTCACTTTGACCTCTATACTGTTTCCACACCTCATCTCAAAATGGATGTAGTGGAATGCAAAAAGGTTCAGAGAAGCACGGCAAGGAAGAACAAAGGCCTTGGAACAACCTCTGTGCAAAGAACAACTTTCAGAATTGGATGAGGGGAAAATAAACTAAAGGTGAAAAGAAACACAAAATTAAGCTGGAGAGGAAGGATAAGGAAAAACTGTTCACATCTCTTCTGTACAAGAAAGGTCTTGAGGAATCAAATTAAGGTAATAGCAGATGGGTTCAAAAGAAGTAATGAAGCTGTTTTTTTGTGCAACAGATCACAATTGTGAAATTCCTTGTCAGTTTACTGTGGAAGGGAAGTTTGCATGAGCTGGATAATTGCTAGGAAAATGCATTACCTGAGAGTGCTAGACATCATGTCTGTTTCAGAAATAGATGAAGGATGAGAGAGTACTCAAAGTACAATTATCCTATCCTTCACCCTAAACATTCACTTTTTTGGGGGCTGTCAGAGGGAAAAATACTGAACTAACTGGACTTTCCAGTCTAACTTATGGCAGCTTTTGTCGTCTCACTCTTTTATGCTAAAATATGTGGGTAAAAAAAAGTTAGTTTTGTTTTGAGGTTTTTTGGTGTTTGGGGTTTTTGTTGTTTTGGTTTGGTGTTTGGGGGGGGGGTTGGTGTGTTTTGTTTGTTTGTTGGGTTTGTTGTTGCTGTTCTTTCTTTTTTTACAAAGGAAGAAAACAGGCTTATAGTGGGTTAAGAGTTAAAACATCATAATAAAGAAAAGGATGGGCCAGGAGAAGAAGATAATGTCATATCATACAGGATGTTAGTGTGACACTTTATATACGCAGGATTTAGTCTAGTTTCTATTATTGCCAGCACTAAAATCTCACAAAAACTGCATAATTATTTTCATGATGATTTTGTGGAAGATTTTTTCTACAAGGAATTATTTTAAAAACAGTTTCCCTTTCTTTTTTCTTAAAAAAAAGAAAAAAAAATCTTTGAATGATATAGGAAACAAAAAGAAAAGTAAAAATAACAAAACACAAAAACCCAAACCCAAACAACCTAGCCACTCAACAAGAGAAGCATGGTTGGTTCAGACAGAATGGTATTTTTTTTAATGATTTTAGTAGACATCTTTGTTCTGGAAGAGTTGACATTGATTGCGGTGGGAGACAGCACAGGGCTATTAAGAATGTTTACTGCTCTTTAAATCCCTGATTACTTTTCTTGAAACTGCTAATGATATTCAAACTGTTCAGCAGTGCTTTTGAACCACATACATCATGAAATTCCTCTGCCAACGTCGCTGCGGTTTTGCACAGCATGGGGTAGGTGGGTGGATGAAACCACGCACTGCTCCTGTTGGCAGGGTGTTCACATGGGCGGCCTGGCAGGCACGCTCGTGTTCTCATGACGGACAGTGTTGTATCGACAATTAGCAGCAAGTCTCAGCGCAATGGATCACAGGGCTAGAGTGGTGTGATGGGCTCCAAGTGCCTGCAAGGCCAGTCACAAACTTTGGAAAAACTTTTACTGGGGCTGCGCGATGAGGTTGGATGTGAAACTGAGAAAAGCAGTGGATGTTTGAGCACTGGGTGAAGAAAAGGGGGCTGGAGGCTGTTAGGTTGAGGGGTGTCAGTGCTGAGTAGAGGATGCAAACAAATTGGGAGTGGGGTGGGAGTAGATAAGGATGATAGAGTGCAGGATATTTCCCCTCTATTGTCTAGTAGACCCTTACATGTACTGAATTAGGCTAAACCTTGCTAACTGTAGGAGCTGGAAAAGAAGGATGACTAACTTCACCTGTTGCAGAGATAAGAAAAATGTGTTTGACCCCAGTGCAATAAGATTAGAACTGAAGACAGTGGTATTTTTTCAGCCTCAGACATCAGCATAAGGATAGGAATTACTTTGAGCGTATTGTTTAGCCAGCAGTAGTTAACTAGATGGACATCTAATTGTGCAATTTAGGTCATAATGTTAATTGTTATCGAACACAGAGAACATTGAAAAGTCATAGATAATGAAGGAAATTCATTAAATTGTCTGTAAGGGAAGCACCATTCCCTATCAAATATCCTAGCATTTTTATATTTAAGGAAAACTTGGTTTTGTGCAATGAGCTGCTTCTTGAGAGGATTGTTTGGCCTTGGAGTGTGCAGTTTTCTGATGGTTTTGCATTGTTAAACTGTCCAGTACAACCCAGTTGCTAACAGCTGAACAGAACAAATTTCTTGGGGTTTATAAAGTCTGAAATGAATAATTATTCTTAAAACATGATAAGCTGACAGAGTTAGTGTAACACAGGACACAAATTATTTTACAAAGACTGACTCTTGAAACTCAAAAACTCCGTAGTTTCTTCTAGTCTGTTTATTCTTCTGCTTTCATTATAAAACCAATTTTTTTTAATGCATATTACTGTTGGAATCTATATTTCATCAGAATTGCTGTCATCACCAAGCATACAAATAGTCTTTGAAGTAAGAGTCAGAATAACTCTGTAAAGTACCTACTTCTGTAAAATAAGTCTGTGTGACATACTGAAGATGTGGTATGACAAACTTGATAGTTATGCAACTATTATGTGGTCCTCATGGTATAAATTAGTAACATAATTATTAGTCACTGGGTCACACAACAGTATAGACAGAAATTTAAGTATATGAGCTGACTCATTGAAACATCCAGTGCTCAAGCTCTGAATCATTCAGGTTAGCTTTTACAGTGGTCCTTGCTGAGGGAAACCACGTTGTCAATTGCCCCCTGGGCAGTTTTCTTGGAGCTGTATTTTCCTACGGTGGTGTTCGTTAGCTAGCTTATTGTTAATGAATGTACTTTGCTGGATTTACTGTGGGATGCCGAGTCACTTTGCTTTTCAGCTACCTACCAGGGAAATTGTTTCAAGCAACTAATAAATAGAATTCTGATAACTGAACTTCATCTGCTGGTTTTCATCCGTTATGTGAAAACGTGAGATCTTGATTAATAAGTTTTCCTCTTATTTTTTGGATGACCCATTGCATTATGAATGTTTAAAGGAAGATTTGTCTGTTTTGTAAGCTTATGTGTTTAATTCTCTTCTCCATCACAATTTGAAGATGTAGTCTGATGAGAAGCCGAGTCCTTGAACATTGAAAAGAACTTTGCTTAGGTTATGGCACAGAATAAAGAAATTCTTACTTCTTGGAACTTGGATGACATCATTTTACTGAAGGTGCTATCTGCATGTACTATACAGAAAAGACAGTTTACACCTTACACTGCATGCTAGAAATGGACTCGCCCTGCATGTAGTGGTGAGTCCCCAAACATGCACGGAACAAAGTGCAACACCTTACAGTAGACCCAACACACCTGTTTGACCTGTGCATACAGGCACCACGTGTGAGTGTACCTTTACTACTGGGTCATCCGCCTCCAGTCTCAAGAGACCGTGTTTTAAGGGACTCTGATTTTTTTATAGGGTCAGACCTTTAAAACAGGCACTATAAAAATACTTGGATTTTTGTTACTAAGAAGGTAGACAGTGCGTATGCACTTGTACAAACTAGTCGGAAATGAAAAACATCTGTGATTTGTGCATTCAACACTTGAAGAATTATATCAGCTCTTAAGTGTGTTTCAATAAGAAGTCACACAGGCAAGTTCAAAAATGCAAGGTTTGCTTGGATGCTCTGACCCAAATGGAAGGAATCTCTGTGTTTTTTCACTAGATCTGGTTCTAAAGAATTTTGATTTCAACCCAGAATAGTTTCTTTCAAATCTTTTAGCAAAGTATGAATCTGAACTTCTGAGGTGACAGTCTTTTCTGGAGGAAATCTGAAGGTGGTAGGCTGTGCTGTTTGTTAATTGACTGCCGCTTATCAGCCAAGTAACTACTTAATATTTTCATCTGGAGACATACAGTTTGCTGTTTCAGAAATAGATTATGCAAAGGCCCCTGAAAAATGATCAATTGCTTGAATTCATGTTATATTTGAAATTGTGAAAGAACTCTGGAGATGTTGCTTGTTCTAACATGATCTCAGTTATTTATGGGTTAGTTCATATTATTTTCATAATTTTTATACCTTTTTTACCTTCTGGGTAGCAAGGAAAAAGTCTTTAACCTAATTTTTTTTTTCTAGTCTTAAAAGGTTTTGTTGGTCACATTTTTTGTAAAACATCTTTCCTGAATGTTGCGTCCTTTGGAGAGACAATATAGTCTTGCAGTTGCTAGGTGTGTGATGATCTTAAATATTTCATAAGCATTACTTTTCTACGTTTAGTTGTCAAGGCTTAGCCTTACTGTGTCAATTCATTACTGGCAGCCTACTTGAAACTGAGCTTCTTACAGTGTTCCAGAAGTGGTCCTTAGGCTGGCCTGGTTTTAAGATTTAGGTATGCAAAGGGAAATGTTGAAAAAGTTTTAATGGACAAGGTAAACTTATGAAAGTATTGCCAGAAAAATTGAAATGGTTCCAATTACTTGACTTGATATTTGTATTAATCATTAAGATTTTGTATATGAAAGTGTACTAATTTTCATGGTCTCACCTCAAAAATCTGTTTAGTTGCCATAGAAGATCCTTCTAGTGAAAAAAATGCAGCTTGCTTTATTCTCTAGGCGGTATAATTTGTTTTTCATGAGTTACAATCCCCTCCACAGAGTCTAATAACTCCTATAACAAACATCGATCTGCTATGCCACAAAAAGAAATAACTTTCCTAAGGTATATTAAAATTCTTGTTTTGACACCAGAGTTTAGTAATAAATCATACTAGAACCCCTTGTTTGAAATTTGACATAGTCTAGAAATATTACATTTCTCTGAATAGATTTCATATGAAATGTTTACCTATTTGAGAAAAATCATTTTACTTTATGCAAAAAGTTCAAATGTAGGTGTCTACACTGTTTATGGAAAATATTCACAAAAGGATGCAAGTAAGTACACCTTGGTATTATGCAGTTCCCTGATTTTTGGGTTTTTTTTTGTGAAAGTCAAGACTTGAAATCTTCACTGATGAGCTGCTTTGTTCTATTTCTGGGTGGTTGTGAGTTTTTTTGTTTGTTTTTACACTTGATTGTAAATTTAGCTCAGAATTACCAGTTCTATGAACTGACTTTTTTCAACAGAGCTTAATGGCTTCACAGGGAACTCGGTCATGTGGGAACATTCTTCTCGTGACTGATTAATGTTATTTTCAGGTTAGTATATCTGATCTTTGTCATGGTGATATATGTAATCTATTTAACTGTTCCAACTGCACAGACACTAGAATAAATGAATATGCCTGTGTAGGGTTGACAAATATTTACACAATTTTTCTTATTTATTTAGCTTGCCAAGATAAATTTAGAAAATAATTTTGTATTCCCCTTAAAAGTAATTGAAAAACATTTAAAAGCTCTGAAATAATTATATACATATATAAAAAAAATTTCATTGTTAATTTATTTTTAAATTCTGGGAATGTCCTGAAGTTCCATGGCTACACGAAGAAACTTTCATGTCTGGAAACATTGCAGATATTTAAACTATGTCAATGTGCTTTCTTAATTCTCACTAGTGCACTGTACTTCCATGTTCTGTAGAAAACAGACCACTGTGCATTAAGGGGCTGATAAGAAATATGAATGTCTCACAAATTACTTGATCTGGAATAAATAAAGAGGAAAAAAAGACTGTCAAGTGGTGTATTTTCAGCACGTGTTACTGACATGACTGCTGGATTTTTTTAAAAAGAGTTTGTATAAAAACATGCATAATCTGGAGTGAAATTTTTTTGCCTTAGGTCACAAAAGATAAGAAAACAAACTTTTAAAGGTGAATTATCCTCCACAAGACAGAGACAAGTATTTTGCCTGATTATGAATTTCCATCTGTGCTATATTTGGTACTCAACCAACAATTCATAAAATGTGAGCACAAAATAAGTAGAATCAGCTCATCCTGACTCAAAGTACTACGAAATCACTAACATCCTGTCGCGTAAATCTATTTTGTTAACTCCTCTGCTGGTGTTAACCCATAGACTTAGTATGACTCTGTACTCATGTTTTCTGTATTAGCCAGGAAAGGTGGTTAGATCCATGTTGCAGGGTTTGTGAGGCTGAGGTATTTTAAAGGAAAACACTAGCAAACAATGAAAGCCAACCTACGTTTGAAAAGAAGAAGAGCTCATGTATTGGAGAGTTAAGCTCCAATAACTGGTATAATAACCACTTCCTTTCTCTCTCTAATTACATGCAATTGTTCTAATACTAAGCACTGTAGAATGCTAAATATGTAGACTGTTAAAATAAAATTTAAAAAAGCATCTGAGTTACAAGTGCAAGTTAACAGTGGGATTCCAAAGAGGTAATTCTCTTTTAGTAGTTTAAACTTCTGCAGCTTGAAAAGCCATTGAATGAGTGACTGGAATAATTATTCTTGGAAAACTGTAGAAAAAGAAAAGAAGGAATAAGTCATTTTAAAGAAAAACCAAGTTCTCCCTTTAAATTCTTCTTTACCTATGTTCATGGTTGAATTTGTCTTGTGAATCTACTAGATTTCTTTTCTATCCCTTACTGCAGCAGGCTCCTTGCACTTATTTTGTCCAGGGATCCTGAGCCAGGTAGGTCCTGAGACTCATCCTCTCCTTTTTCTTAGATGCTGTGTATTGTTTCATATCTCTGAAGTTTTGTAGGGTTTTTTGATGAATGTTTGGGTACCTAGCAGTTGTAGATAAAACCATCATGTAGTAAGAAACCTTACGGTTGTCTGTTTACATATCTTTCTATGGCTATTGTTCTTGATTAAGGTATTATGAAGTTTGCTTTCATTAAAGATGCTTCAGTTTTCAGCAGGGCCTAAGTACATGCACTCATTCCATAAATATTAAATATAAGATACAGAATAAAATCTCAGCACTGCAGTACTTGGCATCTATGCCTTGAAAGATCATAAACTTTCTCAGTTCCGGTTTAGCTATTCTGCGAAATAATAAAAATTACCCTCCGTTACTGGGGAACACATTCAGCTAAACCAGGCTTATACTGAAGTGAATGTATGAAATGCCTTTTGTTATTTAAATTAAACACTCACTTTTAAGGCTCGTTGGCATAAAAGGAATAAAAACTTGTTATTTCCTTCGGTATCTGTATTACCATCCATAACTCACTGCTGGACCTTTCTTGAGTATTTCATCTGGCTGACCTGGCAATTTTGCTTTAGTCCTTTGCCAGAATAGCTAGAAGATATTTTCACAGAGATGGCTAAATTTTTTCCACTTTGAATGCATTTAGTCTATTTCTACTCCTCTACTTTGCAGTCTTTTATTCTGATTTTCATAGGATCTAGCCTTTTTAACTGTCTCATCTTCTCCAAGATACTGGTTATCTGTGAGTTGGCCTGATTGTATCTGATGGAAAAGTGCTATAAAGCTGGAATTTCCTCCCTTCTGTTAACTTAGTTTTCCAAGTTGGTTTTTTTCTCTCCTCATTTCGAGAGCATCAAATGTCATGCTTAAGAACCACATCGTCATTACTTTGAGAAAATGCTTATCCAGCTCGTTCAGTTGGCACTTGTTCCCATGCATTTGTATTCACTGAGTTTTTGCCAAAAGTTGGTTTCCAGACTTCTGTAGGCTGTCAGATGTAGTCTAACACTTGCAGACCTCAACAATTCTGAAATATACCTTTTAATATTTCTGCAAAGATTCCTATGTGAATGTACCTGAAAGGCTAAAATTTGAAATAATGAGTAATATTTAATTTTGAAATACTGAGTTGTTTTTCAGATACTCTAACCTAGATTTTTTCTTTTTAAAAAAGTAATTGCACTGGAGAGTGAAGACAGGCTTCTTATCTGACTGATACTGGCTAGAAAGTGAAGTGGTGAATGTGGAAACTAGTTTGAGATTGCTTTCCTAGGCAATTGAGAAAAGCACTTCTGAAAAGTGATTAATTTTACCTATTCTGGGTATTAGTTTTAGGATAGGAATGAATCTTCATATGAAACTGCCCTTCTCTCCAACTATGGTGAAAGACTGGTTAACTGCTACAGGTACTCTGACTTTAAGATGATTAGTGGTGCAAGGGTGACCTGTACAGTTTGAAACTGAGACAACCACCATCCCTGGAGGTATTTAAAAGACACGCAGACGTGGTGCTTAGGGACATGGTTTAGTGGTGGACTTGGCAGCGTTAGGTTTACGGTTAGACTTGATGATCTTTAAGGTCTTTTCCAAGCTAAATGCTTCTATGATATCTCTATCACAGATAAAACCAGATAGCTGAGTATAGCTATTGTGTTTCATCCTATAGCAAGATGTGGTTAAGAATAAATGTCTGTATAAGTTTGGTAGAAAGGAAAGCGTAGCAGGAAAGAGGGGGGAAATAGCAGAAGATAGGGAACACTGATTTAGCTGTGTTTATCCCTGTCAAGGCGCAATTGCACCTGAATCTAAAGACTCCTTAAGCTGTTTTGGTTTTGTTTTTAACTGTAAGAGTTCCACTTAGTCCAGAGACTGAAGCAAGGAAAAAAAGTCAGAAACAGGTGACCTTAAAAGCATGTTCATTTAAATTTAAAAATCCTTTTACCTAATAGTAGATTAAAAACAACTTTTCATGAAAGCTGACTGAGAAGTAGGCAGCTGCCATTCAGGCTCCATGCCATTTCCTGAACAATAGCTCTTCTGGGATGTTAAAAAGCACAGTAATAGCATGTTCTTCCGTTTTATAACAAGTCCTTGACATAATGTTTAGAACAGGGCTGCTTGCATACACTGTTCAAAGAGCACTAACATATCTTCTCATTTCACACCCACTCAAAATTATGCAGATGATGCAGTACAACATGGAAACATGTGAATTCAATACCTACTTAGGTCTCAGATTGTTTACAATAGTAGTATTCAAGTTTTGTTCTGTGATTATTTGCCTGAACTAAATATCACAGAATCTCAAAGTAGTTGCGGTAGGAAGGGATGTCTGGCAACTGTCTACTCCGATCCCTGTGCCCAAAGCCAGGGCACCTAGAGCAGTTCGTGCAGGGCTATGCCCAGCTGGCTTTTGAATATCTCCAAGGAGATACTACAGCCTCTGTGGGCAACCTGTGCCAGTGTTTTATCACCCTCAGAGCAATAATTTTTTTTTCCTAATATTTAAATGGAATTTCCTGAATTCCAGTTCGTGCCCATTGCCTCTTGTCCTGTCTTTGGGAACCACTGACTGAGGCGTCTGGCTCCCTCTCCTTTACCATCCTCTAACAGGCACTTACACGTGTTGGTGTGATTCCTCCTGAGCTTTCTCTTCTCCGGGCTGAACAGCCTCAGCCCGCTCAGCCTCTCCTCATATGAAAGTTGCTTCAGCTGCTTAATGGCAACTTCCTGGCTCTTCGCAACGGGGGCTCCGGTATGTCTTTGTCTCTGTTGCACTGGGGAGCCCAGAACTGGACCTAGCAGGGCTGAGCAGCGGGGAAGGATCACCCCCCTCCGCCCCAGGTGCCCTGCCCTAATGCATCCCTGGATGCACGATTCTGCTGTCTTTGCCACAGGGGCACATCGCTGGCTCACGTTAAACTTTGCTATCTACAAGGACCCCCAGGTCTTTTTTTGCAGCCAAGGCTGCCTCACCATCTGTCCCTAGGCAGAGGTCGTGGCTTTCCCTGCTGTTCTTCCATGCTTAGGGTGACTCCCCCTCTTCGCTCTCCCAGCCAAAGAACCCGTATCCACCCTTGGCAGCACTCTATGGTGGTGAGCTGTCCCACCATGCCTCTGCCATCCCCATGAGATCCATAGCCCTGTAACTCACGACTCTAGAATAGGCTATCTTTGGCAGAATAAGAAAAGCAAAAATCCAGAGGGAGTGTCCGGATATCTAAATGGTTGTGCGTGATATGGGAAAGGTGGCAGCGGTAATTGCAGGAAGGAAAAACAAAAAAGGAATTGGTGAAAAATATCATTAAGGAAACTAATAAATGCCTTCTTGCAATGTTATTGGCTTAGCAGATCTTTCTCATGAAAATGCAGAGGTTTCAGTTTCTCACTTCAGAGTCTGAAAATTGCAGTGGAGCAAATAGTATCCTAGTATGTTGATTACAATGTTTGTTTTAAACTGTTTTCAGGATATGAGGAAAATTTCTTATGTATTGCCTGAACCTGCATGTTTGCATATGCAAATAAAGAAAGGGGGGGAGGCAGGGAAGGAGACAACAAGCAGGGGACATTGAAGATGTGTGCAAAGTGGTTTATTTGACGGCAAAATCGTGGCAGTTGCGTTCACCTATTTCAGGTATATTTTTAAACAACTCTCTGTGTTCAGATATTTATTGGTTGTATGATAATGTCTTTAACTTTGATTTGTGTAAATTTTTTACATGGGAACTTGCTATAGAGCAATGAAATAGATTTTGTTGTTATTTTTATTCTCTTAAATTGAAAAATTCTATACTGGTACTGGTTAATTTAGACACTTAATTTCTGCCTACCTAAGCATGTTAAATTACAAGCTGTTTGATACAGCTGGCAGTGTTTGAGAGTTATGTCCAATGCATTTTAGAATTCACGAAAAGCAAGGAGGGCATTGATCTTGTGATTCAGTTCAGAAAGGTACTATTTTAGTAAAAGTAAAAACTTTCAGAAATTAACTCTTAAAATTTAAGTTCAGTCTGGTATCTGATTGAAAGAATTGTTTAGCTGCAGCTTTTCTGGCACAGCAGTTTTCTTTAGAGTTTTTTGACACCTAGCAATGCTACAATAATGCTAAAAGTAACACAGTTTGCTCAATAATGTGTTTTGCTTCCATAAATAGAAACAGAGCATGTTAGGCTTTCAGACTGTTTGCCATTATTTATTTGGAAACTCGTGTTTAGAAGTTACTCATCATATTTGCAAAAAGTAATACAATGAAAAAGGCAGAGGTTGCTATTGCCATTACTTGCTGCATGCTAATAGATATCTCTTAGGTTTTTAACTTGTGAAGTCTCCAAAAATAAAAGATGGAAGACAGGAAGGAATTGGAAATACTTAATACTGATGGAGTACAAAGTGACAGTAAAATCTGATGTCCTTGCTGGTAAACTTTCATTTGAAGCTCTGGCCTTGAAAGGTCTCAAAGTTTATTGTATGTGACGTGTTTTCTGAAGATTTTATTTGGCTGCATTTACAGTTAGTCCTCCCAATCAATATGGCCTTTAGATATCAGAAAGGAGATTAGTCAAACACTGGCACCAGATTCTGGCTCCAGAAGTCTTATAAATCACTTGAAAGAGAATAATAACAATAGTTGTAAATTTTGTACTCAATCTGTTAACTTGGTAGCAAACTCCAGAAGTCTAAAATCAAAAACAGGTTGGTTCCATACTACGCATAAGGATATTATCAGTACTCTATGACCCAAGAGGTGAGCCGGCAGTTTCTAGCCTCCCCAAAGTTCCTGTTGTTTTAGAGCAGGCAAAGAAACTAGAATTGGGTTCCAACCCAGCTGCTTATTTCTGAAAAAGTTGTTGACATCAAGCGTAAATAGTTGTGCCTCTCAAAGTTAATCTAATACTTGTTACTCAATGTAAAGAATCAAATCCAAAAGTCTTTAATAGTTTTGGTGAGTTTTTGCAGAACAATTAATCTGTTACTGAATTATTAGCAGTATTAACATAATCCTTTTTAAGGGCCTATTATTCAAGAACATTTTATTCACTCTCATTCTGTGTTTCTAAGTACTAAAACTGCAAACGAATTTTGCTTTCATGCACTATCATGGTATTCAATAAAAGAAAAAATACCAATCTAAATATTATTCGGCAACATCTAAGCTGAGACTCATTGCTTGGAGAAAAATGAATGGTGGGTTTTTTTCCCTCTACCTTCTGATTTCTTTGGGATTCTCTTTTCATGTTTCTTTCCTGCTTTTTCATATCTTTTGTTGCTTTTACACGTTGCTTGGCATTCTGCATTTATTATTTTAGCAATAACTCAACTTTTGTGCCAGTATAACATACTAACAAAAATTCAGAATACTCCATAATTTATCCTCATTATATATTCACAGTATTAGACCTGCTGGCATAGCAAACTCTCTTGTAGAGCTACCACAAATCACACCATGTTAGCAGGCTACATTTTTTACTGAAGACAATATTGATCACAGTGGCTGAGCAAAGAGTTCTAGGATTACGAGTCACACCCCCTGTTTCAGCTGCTTTTCCATGGAAGACTTCCCTTTTTCCTTCCTCTGTCCCACTTAATATTTCAACCAGCAATCTGATTGTTTGAATGTCTGCATAGTTTGTCTCGGGGGCTTTTTTAATTTGATTTTTTGAGCATTTGAGATACTTTCAAACCAGTAGAATAGTCTTGCTACAGCTTCTCTAGCTCTTGAAGGAAGATGAGTACAGTTGTTTTGGTTCTTCTCAGTTATAAAACGTAGGTTCACCTTGCAGACTGCAGCTGAATTCATGTTAAAGCACCCTTGAATTGCCACCCTGAGCAGCACTGGTTGGGAAGGCAAAGGGTCTGCTGTTGTGGCCTTGGTCTCCGCTCCAACAGCGGTGAGGCAGAACGTGCCAGCTGAACGGTTATCTGCAAAGAAGCTTGAAAATCCCTCCTAGCATAAACATCTCATTTGTGTATCCAACTGGACAGAGCCTGGATTAACCAGGTTGTGCACCACCTGGAATGGTTCTGCAGACCGGGGTATGGCAGATGGCTTTGCAGAAGCAAAGAAAGCGTCATCTCTTTGCCTTCAGCACAGCCCTGGCTTTATGATTTCAAAGTCATTTGGAGTAGTTAACAAACCTAGAACACTGGGGCTTTAGCAAGCTCTCCTCTTGCTTCATCATCTTCAGATTATTGGATAGCAAGGTACACTCTGAGGATGGAGTGGATTAAAAAAAGCACTCAAGGGAAGATGCAATGTTTAGAGTATAGAAAATTGTTATACACTTCTGCTGCTGTGAACTGTCTGGTGAGTCTGTAGTGCTACCCAGGCTATGGTTTTCTTTAATGTTGTTTTCACTATTACTTTTTCTTTCCATTCTTGACTTCTCCAGGATTTATTTATAATTTTCAGTTTTTCTCTTTTTTAAGATCTGTATTCCTTTATAGACTATCTTATGTCCTTTTGACCCCCTGCCCCCAAATCTTCTTTCAAGTTCTGACTATCTTAACTTCTTACAGTTTTATTTTCTGCTATAAGAATTCTGTTCTTCTCAGTCCTTCTTCTCTTTCTCGTTTTCCTCATTTTCCTATCTTCCTCACTTGTGTATCAAATTGGAAATATCACAAAGTATGCTGATTCCTCATGGGGATCACAATAAAGCGCTGTGTCTCTTTGAAAATACCATCATAATTGAAATCAATTTCATGCAAAAACATATGATGACAGAATAAGTGCTATTTAGCTCCTTTTACTGTCATGTTGTTGGAATTTCGAGTGATTGGTTAACGATAAGCTGTTGATGCCTTGTACTCAATGATAAAGAGCAATGACTAATCAAAGAAAGAGTTAAACTATGTTGTAGTGTGCAAGGTGATTCTGAAATTGTTGTACTTTCTATTAACAGAAGATGACAAAAATCACTGTATTTTACTGTTACCCCCCAACCCTGAATGGATTAGTCATTCAGTAGTTAACAAAATAACTGGAAAAAAAAACAAACAAACCCTCACAATTAAGAAAATCTTTTTTTTTTCTTTAATTGCCTGATCTTGCCTTTCCTGTCTTGGAGAGAACTCAGTGTCTATGGCAGTACCATAAGGTCACTTAATGTTAGTGTGATGGGTACTCCTTGATTTTTAGAGCAGTTGAAGCTGTGGAAGAATGAGAGCATGGCCAAATGCTATTACCCAGGCAATATTTCCTGTAAAAAATTAGTGTCACCGTAATTCCTATCTATGCTTTCAGACCTTTCCACAACATGACACCAGCACAGATGGCAATGCAACAACATAATAAATCCCATAGGAACCTTGTTGCCATTGGAGTAAGTGAGGATCACTGATAAGTACAGAAGGGTTGTCCTTATGTGCAAAATGCCTCAGTCTGCAACAGAAGCTCAAATCTGTGAAACTTATTTATCCATTCGTCTTGAGTCATTTCTAATGCTGGCTGACCACAGCTCTTGCTCAACCTTCAGGGAAACAAACCATGCATGCTAAATCTCTCCTGATTATTCTGATGTACAGGCACCATAGGCCCAGATTACAAATAATGTTTTCAGATGCTTAATTCATATTGATTTAAGTAGGGCTATGTATCTAAGCAACTTTGACATTAAAAACATTCCCTTCTGCTGTTTATTGCAAACAAAATGACTAGTGTCTTATATTCCAAGTGAGGTTGTATGAAGTAAAACATTAATCTCTGGTATTTTCTTTCCTTCATCTTATAGAAGTAGTAGATACAATTCTGTACGTCTTTTTTCCCCTTGTCCTTTCTGAGGAATCACTTTGGGTTCAATCACGTTATATACCGTAACAATACTTTTATTTCCAAACGATGTGTGATGGGGGCCTGCTTTCTTGGAAAGGGTTAAACATCTGCCTGCTGATGGGAAGTAGTGAATGAATTTCTTGCTTTGCTTGCATGCACAGCTTTTGCTTTCCCTATTAAACTGTCTTTATCTTAACCTACAAGTTTTCTCACTTCTACTCTTCCAATTCCCACTGTGGGTGAGTGAGTGGCTGTGTGGGGCTGACCTGCCTACAGGGGTTAAACCACAATGACTGCGTATAAAATTTGTGTAGTGTGAAGACTTTTGGAATCTCATAAAAGTAGCAGGTAGTCAGTGATTTTGAAACAGTAAGAAAAAGTGGCATATTTTTTTCCCTTCTATTCTTTTAAAAGAAGAAAAACATATGAAAAACCTTATTGCAGGGTACCCAGCAATTTCAGCCATGACAAGACCTGCATTTTTTTAATATTCTTGTTCAATGCGTTTCAAACTTTTTTGTTTTGGCGTAAATCATTTCTCAATATGTTCTAAAACACATTGACTGACTCAACCTGCCATAATGGGGTCCTCTTTAAAGTGTCAACTCAATCTCAGAAAGAAAATATACTTTAAAACACGGAGGCATAAAATCAGGAAAGATCCATAGGATGTTTAGATGAAGTATCGTTAACGGTCAGGAGAACAGGAAGCGAAGATAACTGCAGATGGAAAAACCACACAGCAGTCCAAGGGGAAATGGAGAATGTCTGTTTCTAACCTTTAGAAAAAGCTGGAGTGAATTCCAAGTTTGAAATGGAATCTGAAACCATGTAATGGGGTTTTATACTGAATGTTTGTCAGAACTCTAATGATTTTCACTTTTGAGCAGTCTGCTTTGTGATAAAGAGGAGTATCCCTCTGTTCTCCTGTGCTCTGACAACATCACAGGTAATGCTGTAGCATATGAAGTCTTGGCGATATAAGTGATTCCCACTTCAGTTATACATGTGGTCAGACCTTTTATAATGTTAAAAGTATTATGTTTCAATTCTGATTCTTTTCCTTGATTGGAAAAGAAAGAGAGAGAGAGAGAAAGAAAGAAAGAAAGAAAGAAAGAAAGGAAGGAAGGAAGGAAGGAAAGAAAGAAAGAGAGAGAGAGAGAGAAAGGAAGGAAGGAAGGAAAGAAAGAAGGAAAGAAGGAAAGAAGGAAAGAAGGAAAGAAGGAAAGAAGGAAAGAAGGAAAGAAGGAAAGAAGGAAAGAAAGAAAGAAAAGAAAGAAAGAAAGAAAGAAAGAAAGAAAGAAAGAAAAGAAAGAAAGAAAGAAATCACTTGTTTCCTGTTAGAAGTATAGGAATGATCAGGTCGAATACAAATGTTAATAAGGTCAGAAAAGTTGTAGTCAGATTGAAGTTACAAAAAGCTATACAAATTTAATTTTTAGCTTCCTGTGATTTCTTATTTTGTATTTTTCTTCTCTGTGTGTACACATTTATATATATGGTAGCAGTAGTAATCCAGGGAAAGAACAGGAGAGGGAAAGGCGGAAAACAGCAGTGGGGAGATGGAGGTTAAGAGAGCTCCTAGCGAACAGTAGAAACAGTCCTAACATCTTAAAAGATCAGAGTAACAACACTGCTGTTGTCCACAGAGCTCTACTAGTATGGGGTGGATTTGATGTGGAAGGGGATTGTGTTTGCTCCCAGAGATGTAGTTCAACAACTGCTGGGGTCAGTGCTGAAGAATTTTTCTTGACTCAAAATGCTTGTTCTGTTTCAGGGAATTCCTGATTTTACCTTCCCAGATGGGTTGGAAGGTGCTTTCAGGCAGACGGATGGGACAGGGATGGTATTGCTCCCATGTTCCACAGAAATGGGGTTACGGATGTTACTAGAAGGTATCTGCCTGTTTGAGAAGTTTTCTGTGGTTACCTGGGACGAAAAAGTAAGGGACGAGAAAGTAAACATTTAGTTTGTAATTTGAAAAGGAAAAGATGTTTCCTTCCAGTGTTGGCAATAACTTTCAAACACCTGTCTACCTGTGCTGTTCAAAGCATTTGTATTTCAAACACAGCAGTGGTTGGAAGAGGATAAACGTTCATGAGCTGAAAAAATTGTGATAAGTTTTGATGCGCAAAGTTACTACACGGTTCATGCAGGGAGAGAAAATTGGACATGCTTGGTTGTGATGAGGCTCAGCAAGACTTTCACGCACAAAATATCAGCTGCCAGATGTGCTTTATCTCTGTTAGATGGAAAAAGAATATAAATGAGGTCAAACACCTGTGTGTGTAAACTGACATTTCAGATAAGGGTTTTTTTCACACTCTGTATGTTTGTTGCATTTAATTTGTCACTTAGAGAAACTGCACAACACTGCTAATGTGTCATTAAAGAATGACTTAGAGCTAGGGATTTTTGATTAATTATGCTGCTTGTAAAAGTATCCCAAATCGTGTGTCCTAGAACAGAGTATAGGAATTGTAGGACTTGACAGCTGAAACATGACTTCTATTTCATGAATGTTGATGACAGCAGTACTATGAATCTTTGATACAATACATTCATGCCTGCTTATCCTCATTAGAAGCTGTACCATTTCCAGTCCCCAAGCAAATGAACCATTATTTCTGCTTCATAGGAAGGTGTACTATAGATTGTTTTGTGATTGATTAAAGAAAATACGGCATATGTCGGAAAAGTAAAAAGCATCACAGCAATTACTCCTTAAAAACCCAACTCCTATTACAGTGAGAATATTTCAGTATTTTTCTTTAGATAATGATTTTATTTAATTTATGAAGAATTAAAAATTTTAAGTATACTGTTGACACAAAAACTTAAGAATTCTTGTAAACTATAATGAAATAAGAAGAGTAGAGGCAGAGGAGAAGAAACTAAATCCTGCCACAGGGAGACAGCTTTTACTGTTTTCACTGATATCACTAACATTTGGCAAGACTCCAACACTATTCTGTGACTTCACCAGCTTGTGCCAATGTGTTTGCTGACATAAGTAAAATGATCAATTTTTATTCCAGAGACTCCATTCCCAATGTTTTCAGCAAATTCACTGTTAAAAAGCTGGAAATCTGCTTCTGAAATGGGTGAATTTTTAGCTCTGTATTTCCACAAGAAAAGTGTCAAACTTTAGTGAATAAGAAATTATCATTTATAAATTAAATATATTGAAACTATTTTAATAAAAGAAGGTAGAAAGGAAAATGGACATTTATGAGTAAAAAAAATGCAGTAGGTAACATAAAAGGGATCATTATAAAGGGATTGTTACCAAAGAGATCTAGCAGGATTTGTCCATTTTTGATTTCTAAGATTTCTTTTTTTTTTTTCCTCTGAAATAATCTCACATTTCAAACCACCTTTAACTCTCAACAGTGCAGTAAGGCTATTATCAGCTCCTGTTGCAGGGTTGGGCTGGAAAAAAAGCCAGTGCTTGTTTCAGTGATATGAGCTTTACTTCTGTGCTACCTTTTGTTAGAGACACAATAGGCAAATTCAGTCTATTTGGGATGGTGAGAAGGAGGAGTGCTCTGGTTAAGGGAAGAGCAAATTGAGGACTGGGCTGTTCGCTCATCAGAAAGATTTGGCTGGAATGGAGCTTCTTCTTTTCTCTCAGCTGTTGGCAGAAATGTTTTGTTCTTTATTGATGGGGGACAAATGCACACAGATTTCTGGATGAAATTTTACATGTACATGGGTATAGAAATATAACACTGGGAAATGTATGTACGTAGTGTACTCACTGGTTGCAAAGCATGGGGTGAAATGGCTATTCAGTGTCAACTGATAAAGCTTTTCCCTCATTTAGGCATTTGCCATATAGCAACAACTCATTTTTTGAGATACACATTGGTTGTGTTTTGAATTTTTGAGCTAAGGACATGAGTGAGAAAAAAATATTTTAAAATGATGGCACAGTCCTATCATTAAACTGCAGGCCAGGCAGAACTGAATTTATAACTTCTACAAGGAGGAATCTTAATCTGCAGGTGTCAGGCCTCATGAAGCCCGGTAGTATTATGGTTCTACTAATAAAAACAATTGCTGTCAGTTTAACTGTGATAACATATCTTAAAACAAAGTCTCTTCTTGCAGGAAATACTTTCAAATTCCATCTACGGGTATAGACAGAATATATGAGTACAAAATACCAGAAACCAGTAGAAAGCTCCTGGAGGCTGCTTTAGGTCAGCATCTGTGTGATATTGCCCCTTAAAGTCACTTGGGCTGCATGAGGGGATGCAGGGCACTTCAAGGCTGAACTTTGAGAAACCAGTTCCCTGTTCAGTCTGTGCTAGCGTAAATCAATTCCACTGCTGAAAAAGGAAGCACTTATCTCCTCCCAAATGCAGCTGTTCATTCTCAAAATGAGAATATTTTTGTTCCTCTACAACACTATGGATTTTTCCTCTGGTCTCATTTGTGCAGGTGTGGGGTTTTCCTTTTCTCCCTGCTATGCCTTCTTTTGATGAAACTTATTTTACTGAGCTAAAGTAAAAAAAAAAAAAAAATTGATAACAGGTTTACATGGGTACATGGCTTTGTCCATCCTCCTTTTAGAAGAAAAACAAATCCCACAGGATACACGTTTACTGGTTTTATTTCTTACATTCTCTTTCAAAGTGGGCTGTCAAAGTGTATAGATTCAAAATAACTCACATTTTGCTTTCTTGCAAATATAAGGGATTCCTCAGAATAGATAAGATTGCTGCATCCAGTTTGTATGGCTGATTACAGGTCTCTTCTAGCAGCATAGCAGGGATAGGCCTGGATGTGCCATATTTAAACTGTTCAGGGCTGGATTTTCACTTGGCGATCAGTTGCATTTACGGACATTCAATCAAGTAGCAGACTGCTCGGTCCTATGAATGAGTTGGGATTGGAATCTGGGTTGGCAGTATTTGCTATAACGTTGCTGAAAATACAGTATTCCCAACATAGATATATTTGTACATTATGTTGAAGCTGTAAAAAGACCAATTTTTTACTCTTTGGCCCTAGATAATGCCCCTAAAGCAGGTTCTGGAAAATTACTTCTTTTTTCTTGAAACCCTTTGAATTATGTAGGCATATTGGTGGGTAATAAATTAATAGTGATCACTTAAGAGAAAGATATTACCATCATTGGTAAGTTAATTAGGGTGTTTGCTCAATGCAGCATGGTGAACAAGAGTTGAAAAGGTACATGTTATTCTGTAAATTCACCTTGTGGCTTTTAATACATTGTGTTCCATTCAAGCGACTCTGCTAACTTGAAAAAAAAAGGAATTAAAGGGGATGGTAGAAAAAGACCAAAAAAGAGACAGACCCATTTACATTAAAAATAATAAAATGAGTAATAACACTAGGCAGAGATGAGTTAGTTTTACAAAGGAAAAAGGACGTGAAAATATGATTTCATATTGACCAATGTTATAAAATGTACTCACAAAGGTTGGAGGCGTTTCCTGATCTAACACAGCGGTGCCTCTCCGCAGGCACCTTCTTGGCTCTTCATTGCTGTCGGTCTTTCTGGTCAAATGAATTCAGCACTAGTTCTGTAGCATATTTGGGAAGCACGTGTAAGAATTTCTTAGTTGAAGGTTCTGCTGCACTCAAAACAGTTCTTGGAGAAAATGGGGAAAATGAGGGTCAGATGCTACAAGCAGTCCTCTGAACATGCAGCTAAATGAAAACAAATGTTAAATTGAGTAGTATCATATTCTGGTATCTCTTGAATGTACGCTTAAAACACAAGTGTATTCTGAATGAAACAATTGTGTTAGTCTCATCTTGTAGTTTCTACTCGAGTGAAACTATCACTTACAAAAAATTAGTTTCCCAAAGACTACAGAACAACATTCTCATCTACTCCATCACAGATGAAAAGATGCACGACTGCATGAAATTTCAGGAGCAGAAATTCATTTCCCTGTCTTCTCTTTACATGATCTCCTTTGTATTACACGTATCTCAAGTCAGCTAAGAATCTGACTTCCAAAGTACATCTTTTTACAGTACAGTTTCATTTTGGCACGAGTATAGTTGTAATACAGCAGGATCTAAATGAATGCGCACTTGCCAACTCTTTGGGAAAGATTTTTCTGAATAAAGTTTAGATGCGAAACCATGAACATATACAAAAGTGCAACATCACACAAAACGGGGTTCTGTTTTTCTCATCTGTCTGGGAAAACTAAGTCAAACCAAAGTTACCCTTTCCTGAGTGACTCTCCTAACAATTCAAATTTCATATAGTAAATAGAAATTCTGAATTGTCAGTATAAGGTTTGCTTTTCTTGCTTATCATGAAAGGTAATGAAAAATATTCTTGTTCTAGAGAACTTCTTGGCAAGAACTAAGATACTAAATTTGACATGCCTTTCAAAATACCAGCAAAAGTATTCACAGATGGTCTCATAAGGACCTGATGCAAAATTCATTTAACTTGAAAATCTTTCCATTGATTATACCTAGTTCTGCCCTCAACATTTTTTTGACCAGTATGTGTTTTTTCCAGTCTGAAGCTAATTCAGAAAAATAAGGTGTAATTAAGAAACAGTCCCTTGAATTTACCTGCACTGATACCACCGTGAGGTCCATCACGCATGGGCGTGTAATTCTCATCTTCTACACTTCAACCAAAGGCAAACATGAAGTATCAACTGTTCATCTAGGCCATAGAGAGGGAAAGGGAAAGCTCACTGGATTTTGTACTGAAGACATTTTTCGCAATAACAGAACGCTTGGCAGATTCTACAAATTTTGCCTGAATTCCTTCCTTCCTTTTCAGACAAGGTCTTGCAGTGAGATTTTTCTGTCCTCAGCTTAAGCTCAGTACAGCAGCAGTAGTAAACTAGAGTTTAGTGCAACAAGTTTATATGGGCTTTTCTGTTCCTTTCCTTTAGCAAAATAAAAATATGAGAGCATTCAAAAGGCAGGATAAAGTAGAAAACCAAGGCTTGCGACAGGATTGTATTAAAAAACTAAAAAAAATTTGCCCTTTTTATCATTGATAAACAGTCTTAATTATCTTTGCGTAACTGATATTGATCACATCATTACTGAACCAACATGTTTCTAAGCTAACTATGAATTGTAATTTATCATAGAAAAAGTTTAAATGAAACTTTCTATACATAACTGATGGTTAGTCATTCTGAGGTTCTTCAATAATACACATTAAACTGTAAACAAAAAGATTCAAGCCTAAAGATAAATATTGATACAAGTCTTTATATTAAAAGCACAGGTAAAATAACCTTGGAACAAGATGGATTACTTCATAAGCATAAATTACGTCTATTATAGCAAAAGCATTGACTTGCATTAGTCTTCAAATAATTCATTGCTCAAAACTGATTAGATCGATTCTTAAGTGTTGGCAGAGTTATTCAAATTAGCCCTTGTCAATGAGAATCTAAGAAGTTAGTATTTATTTCCTTGTTACTTTTCCAAAGATGAACTGATACATTCTGTTGCTATTCCTCTCTAGCTATCAATAGATCACTTTTAACTGGGGGAAAAGGGAACGATAGTTTTGCAGAAAAAGTTTCTGATGATAAATTTGTGCATATTTTCCACAGAACAATTGGGACAAATGCAAATGGATGGGTTATTAATGATCTATCAGACACAGCAATTGTTCTTATTTTTCTTATATGATTTGTTTTGTATGTACAGCCCTGACACTAGAGAAGGCAGCTCTCTTGAGATTAGTGGCAGACTACTTCAAATGATTAAAATAAATTTTCTCCTTTGTGAATAAATCATAATCAAACTTATTTAGGATTTTATTAAATTATGATGAAAGCTTTTGATGGGTATATCTGCTATGCTGAGGTAGTCAAATACAGTAGAGCTCTTATCTCCTATACAAGTAGGAACTTCAAGCATAGGACATTGGACCACCTCATTGGACCCGTCAGGTAAAACTGATCAATGCATTAAGCTTCTGAGTATAAACTACAGAGAAAATTATGCATCTTCATCAAGTCTCCTGTCATTGTAATGTGTTGGATAACTGTACATCTGATCAATCACATTTATTTTTTTCCCCTTCTTCTGTATTATAGTAAAAAAAAAAAATCTATGGTTTACTGCGCTTAAGAGTTCAGGATTTCAGGACAGTCTAAGCAAGATTATTCATTCAGCTATATTTCTTCTATTTTATTTTAAAGTCTACAAATCAAAATATGAGTTCCAAGTATTAGTTAAGAATGCATCCAGTTCCTGTATCCATGCATTTATATTAGTGCTATCTCAGATTCAGGAAGTAGACAGAAAGACTGGTTGCCCTCTGTCTCTGCTACTTACTGTAGCTGCTAATGTTCTTCTGCTATTATTTTTAGACATGCTGTCATTATTCAAGACCTTGGAAAATCTAGACCAATAAGGACAAAAATCTCCCCTGTAGTGATAAGAAGAGAACACTTCAACAAAGATTTATTTTCTTGACAGAACGCTATATTTCTTGTTATTGGATACATAAAAATTATTAAAACTAGACAAAAATAGTGTTCATTATAGTCTGGGTCATGACTGCTCAGAGTAGTTGAAAAGGACAATCTCAATGAATTATATTAATATATTATCACTGTAATTTAAGAAATGTTATTGATGTAGGCATTTTACTTATTTTTTTATACAGTAACCATTTTGTAGTACATTTACAGTAATTAGTATATTCCACAAGGACTGGTATCATAGAAAAGTAATCTTCAAATTTGCCCAAACAAGCAGTGCCTACAGACTTGTGAATCAATATGTTTTTGGCTTTTGTTTTAAAAAGTTCGTTGAATTATGTCTCAGTCTGAAGATTTTGACTGATGCATCATGTTAGACCTCTAGAGCTGATAAGACAGGTAAGGCTGTTTATGAAAGCTGGTGTGGTAGAGAGTGGGTTTTACTTCTCCTATTACGTCCATAGCATGTGAAATCTTTCAAATTTGTGATGTGAAAAGGAATTTTTAAAGTTGACATAATCACGCCGAGAGATTTCAAGTGTGATGCTGCCAATAATTCCACTGCTTCTCCTGATACCTGATAGGGATCACTGCTGACTCTGGGTTATACATTTTGAGGAATTTGGGGGTTGTAATAAACCCTTAAATTATGGAGAAATTAATATTGTGCATCAAATATTTGTGGTACTTGGGAAAGGAACATATCTGTTCACACTATATAATTCTTGGGGTTTATGTGCAAATAAAACTGAATTAGTCAAACTTAGAGTTATCACCTTGCAGCTTTCCATAATGTCTTGCCATCTACAGGCACTACTTATTTCATTGGCTTTTGGCAGTAAATATTTTTATTAGTACACACCGATTTAACTACTACACAGTGCTGATTTTTTAAAGTAAAGATCTAGGAGGATGTCATAAACATAAACCTTAATGATTTTGTGTATGCAAGTGTGAATGCTTAAAAGTATTACAAACAAAATTTGTGATCCACTTTCTACAAGTATTCCGTCTTTGGCAAAAATGTTCATCAAATTTGGTTTTGGACCTGAAGCTATTGTTCACCATGCAAAGTCAGTTTTGAATCTGTAAAGGCAGGTATGCCTGTTGGAAATGTTTTGATTATGAACACCCAGCCAAAAAAGAAATACACTGTGAACAGCTGAATATGCCTATTCGTTGCTGATGAGATTCTGAATAATCCATACCAGTTTAAAAAGAAAAAAAAAGTACTCATTGCATACAAAAGATCTATTAACTTCAGAACAAATTGAGATAAAGAACGTTGCCTAAGAGACAAACTCAACAAAATTGTACCCTGGTTACAGACAAGCCATTGGAAATGAAGCTTGAAAAATCCATGTTACATCATTTCTTTATTATCCAAAACTGAACATAGAAGGATGATCTTTTGATTAGGGTAATGTACCAGAAAATAGGCAATTCTAAGTTTAATTGCTGGTTCTGCCTTACCCTCCATGTATGATATAGACAAAGTGACTTTTCTCCTTCTCAGCTACATAAAATCACAATTTATAGTAAGTTCCAAGTCTTTCCTGAGGGTAAGGTGCAACCAACTGATTTGAAATATAAATTTTGACTAAGTAATAGTCATAAGTTATACTTTGATTCTCAGTGAAAGAAACTATGCGTCAAACAGCATTTCCCTTTTTTGTATCATGGCCACCACTCTGGATGGCAAAAGAAAAGCCTACTCTGCTTTGGTAACCGATGTGATGATTTTTTATAAAAGAAAATATTTACTCTTAATCTTTAAAAGACATAAGAATTTTTATCTTTATGCTTAACAGGTGATTGGGGGAGTACATCTTATACAGGAAGTCAAATAATATTTTTAGTCTAATTAAAAATCTTAAAAGTTAAACCAGCAAAAATTTATTGCGGTTAGTCCAGTTAAGATGGGGTTAACCTAATCAACGTAAAACAAAACTCTTTAACAATGCAGTTATAAATTGTTATTGAGAAGCTTACTAGTATGTGCCTCTCTTTGTCTGGTGTCACCGCTCACCTTCCTTCTGACTCTCCGGGTGGTCAGGTGGCCAGTAACTCTCCTCAAGAAGGCAGCGCAGAGAGGTGTAGTGAGTTGTCAGCATCCCCAGTTCTTTGCTAAAGATCTTGAAAGTCTGGTGGAAAGAGGAGATATAATTGTGTTTTGTGGTCTTTATCAGGAGTGACCGGCCTTACTTGTATTTAACTTGTCAAGTGTGGCACGTGATTTGAATAAATGCAAAATATCACATTCTTGTTAGGTGCTCAGTCTAAAGCAGAATAATTTTAATATATTTTCAAATTTGTGTTTCTCAGTGTATGCATTTTATGGAATTCATTCTGATTTATGCTAGAGTTCCCTCAGTAGAGATCAGTGCCAGGACTTGAGTCAAAATCTTACCTGTTTTCAGTCTTTTTTGTTGTAAATTTTGTCTGGATTGGGATTTAAGAGTTTCAGGTTTGTAATGGAGAGTTTCTAGTGTCCCTGTTTGTCCCCCGCAGAGGTTGCGTCCAAACATATAACTATTTCTACAAATAAGATGGCGTAGGTACTGATTTTTCTAACGTGCCTGTTCAAATCCACCGAGCTCATGATTTCTTTGTTGTGCCCAGAAATCAATTAAAAAGCATGGGTATCTCTGAGCTTTTGTACATTATTGTTCTGTTTCTGCAGTCATTCTGCAAAAGCTGAATACATCATCAGTAATGTGGAAAGCAGGCTAGAATAAATATTTCACTAAAGACCTATATGCGAGGTATTTAAGATATGTACTAAAGCTAGATGATATTGTTTCTTCACTTCAGTAGGTTGTTTTATATTTATTTTAAAGTAAAAATCTACAAAACTTCAACGTTTATTTTTGTGCAGTAACTTGAAGACTCCGAGTTCAGGGGACATTGAAATGGATTGCTACTTTGCATGCATAAAACTTGTGACTGCTATTAACCGTTGGATATTAATTAGTTTTGCAAGACTGAAAATTGGAATGTTTTTTCAAATAAAATTTCATCTTTTGAAAGTTCATTTTCTATGCAACTACACAGCCAGAGCCGAGATCTGGATTCCTCAAAAGACCACCACTTTACAAACCATGTTTTTACCAATTATTGCTTATTGTACAAGACAAAGAAAGCACAAAGCTAAATACTCTTATTTAAAACAGAGTGTGGGGCCTTCAAATTAATAAAACCCTTCCAGAGAGCACAAATATAATTTACAATGCACTTCAGTGTTATTGGCAATGGCAGAAGAGTTGCCGAGGGTAGCAGCCTGCCCGGAGGAATAACGGCACCATGTCAGGTGCCTAGTCGCCAGATGCGTTAACCCAGAAAGCCAAGCTCGCCGCTTCTGTTGTGTGGGGAATGTCAGGATATGTGAAATGGTGATACTGGTAAGAGAGCTTTCACAGAAGACTCGGGAGCCAGGATGGGGTTAGCTTGCCACTGGAGAGAGGCAAAGTTTGTGATTTTTTGTCTACCCTTCTAGAAAGCATCTTGGGACATAAGTTGGTATACTTCAGGCATTTCACATGTGCTATGAAACAAGTCTTTTTTTCATACATTATCCCCTGCTGTACAATAGTGTGAAATCATGGTAAATGCAATCCTAGAAAACTGTTCCTTTTTTTCATTACTGTGTCTGTGGGTGGTTCTGTTTGGCAATTGTTATTTATAGCAGCTCCAACTTTTGTTCTGCTTCTTACCCTGCATGTATATACAGTTGCTTTGTGACTGAAGTACTGACTGGAAGACGATTAAAAGTTTGGATGTGGATAAGCACTCTAAGTTCAGAATCTGGAATGACAAGCTTTTGGGGATTTAGGTTTGCAGTGAAGCACACTTGCAGGTTTTTATTCTTATGCTTTGCAATTTGAGTGGGGAGGGTGCTTGGATTTCCTTCTTCAATTCATATGTCAGGTGGCGAGGTGAAAGATGACAATTTTTTTCTTCAGTATTTGTGGTAGTAGATCCACTGTATATACCACATTTTGTGAGTTCCTAGTTCCTCACAACAAAGACATCTTTTAAAAACAGATTTATGCAATTGTTATGCAGCTTTCTGCTTTACCAAGTTGTTTCTAGTATAATTTCAAAACAATTAAGTGACAGACGAGAAAATCTAGAGATAATCCTCCCCAGAAATGTCCAAAAGGAAATGAAGTAAATGGAGTCTAATGAAGGATAAAGGCAAGAAAGTAGAGACAGAGTCGCAAGAAAGTAGAGACAGAGTCTCAAGAACAAGCAGAGACTGGCCAGACACGCTAAGGATCAGTTTGTCCAAGGCGGGGAAAGGATCACAGGCTACAGGTGTGGGCAGAGGCTCTGCTGCCTTGCAAGTGTGGAACATATGCCAGTGGTTAAATACAGACAGAAATTTGGCTGTTGCAACACTGTCAGTCTGGTTTTCATTCTGTTAATCCCAAGAACTGAACTGTACCTCGCTGCCACTGCCACTGCCTAACGCATTGAAACCCCTCCTAAACACTTTTATAAAGTTTTGTGAAACATTGCTGTGTGAAAAATAGCTGAAAATAAAACTGTGATTTATTGCAGAAGTAGGTTTAAAACTTGGGAAATAGTAGCTGCTGCTACCTCTGTGCAGACCATGCTGCTTTCTGTGCAGACAGGCCATCCGTAACTCCCAAGCCTCCGGTGATTCATGCTTATCCTGTTGTGAAGTAGACAGGGATGTCAAAAGTGAAGGAGAACAGGCCTGGTTTTTTTCACTGACTGATAATTTGTACGCAGTTAATCGTGTCTTGAGATACGAAAAAATGCAATAATGACCCCATAAGAGTTTTCAGTAAACTGTTTTGTAAATGATTGTTTTGTTTTGAGAAGTGGCAGAAGTTTAATGACGTATACGTAGTCCTCTGACAGTTTGAGCTTTTGGGGTGGGGTGGGTTTTTGGGTTTAGTTTTTTTTTTTTGAGAGAAAAAAGGCTTACCCCTAAATTCACAGTTTCAGTGAAAAATATAAAGCAGAAAGGGTGTTGGAATATGGAGAATATATTTTTTTTTAAAGTTGTAATTATTCATTATGAATTATACCAAAGTTTCATAATAAGCTAAAAAAAACCAATGTTTTTTACTTCAGACTTTTTTTTGTTTTATAAGTGCCCTAGACAACAAATTAGATTGTGTTGTAATTATGCAGATTTATATTATCTTAAATGATCACAGTTGGTGCTATTATTTGTCACAACCTGTACAACAGGTAATCGGGTAATGAATATTACAAAATAAACTATGATAAAAACATTTGCTAATACTGTGAGGCACTATGAATTGACTTTTGTCAATCGTAATAGAATTATGTGTGAAAAGATATTATTTAGATGCACAATTTTCCCAGCCATTAGGCACAACGACTAGGTGCTAAGGAAGGATGAGGATGTGAGAAAAAAGTATCTTACTTGTGGTTTCATTAAATTTTCATGTGTGTTGCTAGAATAGATACAAGGTTTTGAGCTTGCCAATACCACAGCTGAATCTTTCTGAACCTTGTGGTTTCACAATTTACCTAAAAACACAGCTTTCATTGTTCTGGAAGTGTTCGACAAAGCAACCTGTAATTCTGGGACAAGAAGTAACAGTTCTCCTGTTATTACTATGCGTTTACTCAGACTTGTACATCCATGGTTTTTATTTCTCATCTGGATCAGGAAAATTATTTACTGAAATTCAACTGTGGAAACATTTTGTTAGAGCGGTCATAGAATTGTCACCTGCTAATCAACCTTTTGCTTTCTCCCTATAGAAAATAGGGACCTGCATAAAGCTAGTTCTCACGTTACAGATGGCTGACAAAATGGAAGCACTGTTTAAAAATGAAATCATTTCATTAAGGTAAGTGCCCGCAACCACTTTACAGATGACACAATGCATGATAAGCCACAATTGTGGTATGAAGAAAGAAAATAGCATATGCTAGTGGATAAAATACTAGGTAATCGTCACAGTTACAATTAGGCCTGGTGTTGCTGGTGATTGTATTAAACTTGAATGTGTCTAATGGAAAGTGAAAGAAAAAGAAATTTAATCATGTTTGACAAAATGACTGCATTTGCAGCTGTATCCTTATTTTTCTTCCCTAGAATTCTATTCATATCTATTACAGACCTATATAATTTTTTTCATACTCTTACGGTATCAGAAACGACATTTGTTTCCCTCTGAAGACCTCTTTTCTGATGTAAGGCCAATTTCTTTTTTTGCTTAATCTATCCCTGTTCCAATTTGTTTATTTAATTTCAATGATTCAGATGGTAGGAACTGTCAGATAACTGGTACATTTGGCAGCCTCCACTGAGTGCAACAATGATTTCTATCTCAACTCCCTAGAGAACCCACCACCTCTTGTCCTTAACCATCGATACCAGAGATCAAGGCTAAGAAGCTGAGAGAAGAAAAACATTCTCAAATCTGCCGATGCCTCTTCAGGAGTCAGTGTGACAATACAGGAAAGGTTATAGGCATTTTCTAGAGCAAATCTAGGAACAGTTAACAAGAGAAGTGTAGCAAACTCCCAGGACACAATTATCCGCGACGACTAGGGTGATGAAACTATATAAAACTTACCAGTTTCTGCCTGTACATTTTTCTGTCGTTGTTCAACAGTGGGTAAACAGCTTTCAATACACAATAAGAGAGAGAGTTTTGTCTTTTGAAGGAAAAGGAAGATACAGAGAAGGTGCAATTTTAATAAATACACTTAAAGAGATTTTCTTTTTTTTTTCCCCTCCATTGAATCTAAATAGTCACAGAATATCTGCTTACCAGCATTATAAAGCAAAAAAACTTCTGGGAGAATCTTTGAAATTTAAATTGGTTGTAATCTGTTGATGTTGTTCATTTAGACATGCTAACATCTATTTCGGTACAACAACAAATGAATTTTTTGGTGATACTACAAATGAATAAGACGGTAATAGAACACCTTCTTACGAAAGCATGTTCTGGTTTGACCAGTTTCTCATGAATTTTATTTAATGGTATATGGTTTTAGGACCCCTGAGGTTTGCCGTATTTTGAAGTAAGTGCGCCCATTGTTTAATTAATATGTACCACCCTCATTGTTTGTGTGTGAAAACTCATGTTTAGAAAATATGTGGAAAGTCCCATTTTCCTTAAGCATAGATCTGCATCTGGAACGGTTCTGTAAGTTATGATAATTTAACCACTAATATATATTTTAAAACTGTTGTCAGAAAAGACTGGTTTTATTTGATGGAGGATATTTTTGTCTTCCTTTGAAGGACAATGTCTGTAAATAGTATAAAACAGACGAGTGGCAACGCCTTCAGAAGAACTTACAGAACTGCATTGTTGGTTTCTTTATGTGTATGCCTTGTACACTTGGAGAGCTACATATTGCACTTCCTTGTTTTTAGAAACAACCTTGGCATCAGTTAAAATCCGGTGATAAATGACTGAGTGAAATTCCCATTAAAGTTAATGGAAAGCAGTGCTCAGCTTTTCATGTTCAGCTTTGGACAGACTTAAAACAAAATTTAAAAATCATGCAACTGACCAGTTTTATTATTTTTGCCATCTATATTTTTCCCATATGGTATTAAAGGAAACATTTTTATCTTGTGTATTGTAAAAGTTTAGAACTAGGACTAAAGACAATTAGTCAGAGGAGAGCTACCATATTCTAATATTTTCATCCTCATCGATTTTATGCTGTTGGTTTTATATCTTGAGGGACACATGCTAAAAGAAATACAATTAGGATATTTGGTTTGCAAACATTTCCTCTTTTGTTTTATAATATCTAAGTAACTTCTGTCAATTACTTTTTTTTACTTGGGATCTTTATCCGTTCAATTTTTCCCTTGAAACCGGTTTTCCCACTGACTTCTTGTCTTGGTTGGCTGAAGACTGCAAAATGAACTTTTCGAATGGGAATGAGCGCATGCGTGAACTTAGTTTCTGAACCGACTCCACTAGAGTCAACAGAAAAACTATTCCTTGATTTACTAATCAGGTTTCAAGGGCTAAATTCACCAAAGGGGTAAGCTCAGACCCCATGGCAGTAGCTATCTGGATGCCCGCTGCAGGGTGGTAGCTGAGGGCACCGCGCCTGCCACGTGTTGGCTGCAATGGTGGGCACCGACCGACCTCTCCCGCTTGTCTGTCCTTCCCTCCCCTGGCGCTGCCTCCCTTGCCCCGGTGAATTGCCCAGGCTTCTTGTCCAGCCTCTAAAGAAGAATCAAGTGCCTATAAATGGAAGTCGTTTTCTTAACAGCTTGCTTAAAAAAATTACGATCAGGAAACCAAAGAGCAGGAATGGAGTGAAAAGTCGTACCTCATTTTACCAAAAACTTTGCTGATGAAAAAGATGCAGAAGCATCTATTTTAGGCTGGAAGATGAATTCCATCTTCACTTTGAGTTTTCATCTCTAAATTCTCTCTAAAGCAAATAACCTGTCCCTTTCTTGAGGAATATGCTGGGAAAGTCCTCACTTGAATTGTGAGAAGCAGAGGTGTAAAAAAAAAAATTTTTTTTCTTTTGCTCTTGGAGACTTAACTAAGGTGTATGACATCTGAAAAATGTTGTACCTTAATTCCAGGCTGTAAAATACTGTAGGCTGGTACTTTTGCCTTTCCTAATGCAGTTGTGTAATTGACTGGGCCAGAAGCAGTAATGACTCCTAATTCTGAAGTGCTAAGGGATTCACTGAGGCAGACTGTACTTGAAGAGCTTTTCAGAGCTCCCTCCCGTAACGCTTCCATCTTTTCTCTTTTATCATAGTAATTTAATCTGACAGAACTAACACTAACTTTAAATGTACATTGTTATTTCATTTATGTGGATTGCGTCTCAGCATTACAAAACAAAATAATTGATTAAATAAGTCAAAATTCAAAAATCATTTTCACCTAGTGGTGATATTACTGCATCTGTGAGTCTCTGACAGTGCTGAGCGTGGTTCAACGTAAACTACAAGACTTGCATCTTTCTTTCCCTGAAACAAACCAAAGATTTTGCCAGGCCCTGTCTTGTGCTACACACTTCAGTTAGACACCAGAATGAAATACATGAATTAGCTTCCACCTGCTTGGTTCACTGCAGGCTGTTGCATACGACCTCTTTAACTGACAGGACCAGAGGCAATGGGCACACACTGAAATACAGGAGGTTCCCTCGGAACTTCAGGAAGCACTATTTTACTGTGAGGGTGAACGAACATTGGTACGGGTTGTCCAGGGAGTTTGTGGAGTCCCCCTCCTTGGAGATACTCAAAAGCCACCTAGACATGGTCCTGGGCAACTGGCTTGAGATGGCCCCGCCTGAGCAGGGGGGTTGGACCAGATGACCTCCGGAGGACCTGTCCAACCTCAACCAGACTGTGATTCTGTGATTCAGGCACATGGAGACTTATTGCAAGTCAGCTGACGCACGGTAACTCTTTAAGCTCTGTTAACCTTCTGTCAAGTTTGACCCAAAGACAGCTACTGCAGCAACTGACTGATAGAGTCAGCTTCCATGATGCTATGTCTAGAGACTTGACAGCTAGTGGGCTCACGACAAACAGCCGGGGACCGCATCCTCTGAGTGCAAACTCTGGCCTTCCTTTGGAGACCACCAAAATGGTAGATAACTTACAGTTATCACATTGTAATTTTGCAGGCAATGGACCTGTTAGCCGTGCGGTCTTCAGCTGGAAGAAATTAAGATCCCGAAAGGCTCACTAGTCCTATATATTTTGAACATAAACCAAGAAAGTTGTCTAAGGCAGCTCACCTGCTGTCTTCAGTAGCCATATTGCCCTTGAGGAAGGCACGTCTTTTCTAGACATCAGCAAAACTGCTGGGATGAGAACCAGACCGAGCAGCTCTGAACAGGTCATTACCCTGTGTGTGAAAGAAGATCCTCAAACGCGTAATCCTCTAGTGTTCTGCACCTTCTTTGCTTTCTCACTTTGCAGGGATAAGTGGTTACACGGGGTGCAAAGCAGCGACAACTCAACCCTGCAGTGTTTCCAGGTGGGACAAACAGCACCAGCATCTGAAAGGCCTCATGAGAGCTCCTGCCTGCATTTTCAGACACTAGCAGTTCATACACTTCAGCTAAGCTCTAGATAAGGACACTGACTTTGTGAGGCTCTTCTGAATCTAGCACAAGTTCTGAACTATTTAAAGCTTTTGTTCGCTTATCATTTCTTGTTTCCTCTTTTTACCCAGAAACAGAGTAGAATAGAAAGGAAGCATCTCCGTTTGCATACAGGCAACAGTTGTTTCGTATTGCTGATGTGAAATATCTAGTAAGTGAAGGCAAGGAATCAGCTTTATAAAGTTAATGGTTTTGCTTTGTTTCAGCTTTCCATCTTTATTTGCAATAACGTTCGTATTTGCATTGTGTGAACACGTATAGATACAGAAAGCATTCTGCTGGCCTTCAGCTCATCAGAATTAAATCATCAGAGTATGTAGGAAGTTTCTTTCCGGTTTAACAATTGGCAATACTTCATTGCCTCATGTTCTTTCGTTGCTTCACAGGAAAACCTCTCATGCTGTTGCCTAGCTATATATGCATCCAGTTTCCTAGAGCTGCAACAGGGAAAGCATCACAATAGGCAATTCTATTTCTGGAACTTTGCACCAGATTTCATTGCCCATGTAACTGTCCGTTGCCTGTTTTTTCTTTAAGCACTCCTACCTGCTGCAAGGCTTTTTTCCCCATATGTTCCCTGGTTTTAGCATGTGTAGATGTTTTAGCCCTCAGGCCTTTACTTTGAAATGTAGAAACTGTAATCTTTGGACTGTCTCTCTTATTTTTACAGCCCCTTCTGTCTTCGCCTATATCAATAGATTTTCATACTATATAAAAGAGTTTTCATTGAGATCTTAATGCACTTGATCACATCCATGAGGTCAGTAATGAGCTTCAAAAAATTGCTAGTAGAAAAATGTTAAAATAACAAGTTAGAAATAAGTAGGTGTACTCATATTCTCATGAAAGTTAGAGGATAAAATAGGAGAAAAAAGACATAATCTTACATGAAACTTAAAAGTTTAATTAGGCATTTAAAAAAAAAAAACCCAAACTCTAAGTAATTTGACTCCTGAAGTAAAAAAAAAAATTCATTTAGAGTATGTTCTACTCAGATTGTTTATTGTTACACAGAGAAATCGTATGGCTCCCATCAAAACCCTTCTCTGCAGGGAAGGAAAAACTGTAGAAGCACTACCTTAACCTTATTAACATGAAGCTCTGAAGTTTTAAGGAAGAGAAGGAGTAGCACCTCCTCCCACTTTGTTCTATGAGAAAAAAAATAAATTGCCTTGTGAATGCAGTCACTCACCATGTTCAGGACTATTCACCCACACCTTTATTACAAAGCTGGGAAGGTTTTGGAGAAGATTGGTAAGGACTTACTGTTTCTTTTTGGGTCCTGCACATGATGGGGGGTCAGCAAGGTTTTGTCAGTTCCCATCCTTGCTTCTGTTACTGCAGCGCAGCATAGTAAATGCTCTCTCATCTATCCCTTCTCATATACTGAATAAAGTAACTCCATCTCAAGTGTTAGAGTTGGATTCAGAGTAGCCTAGTCTGCCTTTGTATTTTGGTTTAGAGAACAGACTCTTGTCTTTCCCTGGTTGCTCTCATTAAACATGCTGCTGAGATGGAAGCCACACAGCCTTGTTCTCAAATGTTTTGGAAGCATCTCGGTTTTTAGCAGAACATTTCCTTGTTTGTTCTTTCTATGGGTAGAGAAGGTTTCTTCCCTTGCTAAGAAGTTCATCTCGTTCAACTTCCGATGACTGGAAACGATCAATTAAAAACAGATTTTGTCAAACGTTGTTACAAACATGTAAGTTATTTATTGAAGGTAATTACCCATTTGTAAATATTGTAAAAGAGTATGATAGATTGTCCATCACTTGAAATTTTTCTACTCTTTCAGTCACTATCAGTTTTTAAAGCATTTTCTTTAACTATGAATTTGCACCTGATGCGAGAGCTACTTGGTGACTTCTTGTTACACAGGGACTAGGAATAGGTATCACAAACTCTTTCCCTTCTTGTTTTCAGATCTGTTGGCAGTCTGACGTAGAGTCTGATGTAAAATTACTGTTCATTGAGCACAATTTCATTTTGGAGCTGTGTGTAAAATAATAAATACATAGACATTTGGGTCGGGATGGTGTGAAGCTACATCACAGGGAGAGTTAATAGTCTGTTGCCTTTTCTCGACAGAACTTGCCACAGTCTTACTTTTAAGTAAAAAGTTTGTATTTGGGAGGTGTACTAAAATCTACTGTGGCAGGGTTGTTACCCATTTCATTTATCCTTAACAATCTATCTGTGTATTCCATAACAGATACTTAGCTGTTGTCTGTACTAAAAATCCAAGGGTTAATCACATAGCGATCTTAATCATTTTTTCTGTTATTCTTTGCCACTTGTTTTACTGTTGGTAGAGCTGGCATTGGTACATTATCCCTGGACCAGGGCACTAAACCTTTCAAACACCAGTTATTCAAGCATGTGCTCTGCTAATGGTCTTGGTCTGCTGTTATGTTAGTTGCCCGTTCTTCCATTTACCTTGTGTTCTGTAATGGATATTGCTTGCATTAAAAATGTGCCGTAAATAGATTTTTTTGCTGCTAGGAGTCATATCTATAGCTGCACCTATTCATAGGGGAAAAAAAAAGTAACTAGTTTAAGAGGCTATGTGAAATTGATACACATCACTCAAAGAAATGTGCTTTGATACGTGCTGTCATGGTTTTATTTTCCATGCCAGTTTCACATCAAGGTTCAAAGGAGAGGGATGTGTTTGGTTTTTTTTTTCTCTCTTCAGTTTGTGTCTTGCCAGGCTTTTTTATATTTATTCTGGTGAGATCCTATAGTTCAACCTCTTGCTAAATCACACATATAATATTATTGGGAAGTGCTAGGACAACATACTGAAGAGAAAAAACATAACATGAGGCTTATGAGCACATCACACCTGTAATTGATGCACATCTAGTTCTCTCTTCACTAACCTGGTTAGGTATGTGGGAAGGACACACTGAAAAAGAGCCTCAGATCATTCTATAAAGTGATTTCTGATATCTGAAAAAGGTTTATTTCATTTTCTTGCCAGGAAAGGCAATTGAGAGATTAACGGGATTAAAACGTTCAGTTGATCGTATTCTGTATTTGTACATGGCCTGGAACAAACCGAAGTTAACCGTTATTGAAATGCCACCAGTAAGCCTTATTCCTACAGTATAATGACTCCATACTTTTCTCCCAAGAGTCACATTTAATTACGAAACTCCAGAGAATCCTTTTAGTTGGGAACCTCAAAATAATCCATATAGTTTCTGAAAGGTCTCATGCAAAATAATAGTGGTGTGCCATCTCTGAGCTAATGGTTGTCAAAATAGGGGGAAGACCAAAGCAATTAGTAAACTTTATATTTCACCTGAGATAGCTGGGTATTTAGTTAGAGTATTTAATCAAGAAAAAATTTAGAATAACAATTGAGTAAATTTTATAAATCTGTTTTCTGATGTAAAGTCTGAATATGCATCCCTTGTCTTCCCTAATTTTTATTTATTATTTTCTAATGATATTGAAAATCCCATTTTTCAAAATTGCAGAATTCAGTGCTGTAATTGTGGAGAAAATGTTTGCCATTGGGCAAGCAACAGAAAGGAGATGAAGCAATACAGTACCTGATTTGGGAGTGTAGCTGTATAGGCAGAGAAATAAGTTTTGTACATGTGATTTTTTTCAAAAAAATGAAAAAAAAAATTGAACTTTGAAGTTCATAGTAAAATGTGTAGCATCCATGTGTGACTTTAAAATCAAATATTACTCAGATAATTGAACAGCATCAATATTAATGGTTTGAGGAAGGAATCAGCAACAAAGAATTGCCATGCAATTGAACAAAACGCATGAATGTATGTGAGAACATCTGAACAAGCCATATGTCTCCGAGGTGTGTGTGTGTTATGCCATGGAACGCTAATGATGTTGAACTAGTATTTTATTTTCAGAAGCTTTTCTCTCCGTCTTTCATAGCAAATAACTGAAAATGACTTTTCCAGGTCACCCTTACTACATTTCTCTGTCCTGAGGTGAGGATTGGCTATTATTGGCATCACTCAAAAGCCTTGACCAAAAGTACTACAGTAGCACTATAGGCACTTGTCTGTCATTGCAGTTTCATCATCGCCCATTAAAAAATCTGTTCCGATAGTCATTGCTGTAATAGCATCGTCCATTCTTCACCCTACTGCATGAAACTTCCTGAATGTAACATTTATGCTAAAATAACTGCTACAAATACAGATAAGAGGCTATAGTACAATATTTTTTAATTTTTCAGTAATGTTATTTACATTTTAAACTGATGTAGAAAGGTATGGAACATCCTGCCTGTGGCTGTGCAGCAGCAGCCCTCTTGTATTTATTCTGCATTATGCTATAGAAGGCTCACTTTTTTGGGCAATGTTATTGTGATACAAATGAGAAAGATCTTACGGTACAATATTTGTTTTCCTAGGCATTTAAATTGCATGTATTTTTAAGCCCCTGCCTACATTGTCTCTCTATTATGTAATTTCTTATGGGAAAAATCGTTTCACTATCTGAGAAATTACTGTCAAACTTCTCCAGAACATATTTTCAGGGGACAGCAGGGTATGCCTGCATAAAAGAAATCATCCTGTTCTCAGTGACTACCCAGGATCCCTTATGATCACAGTAACTGACACATTGGTTGGAATAACTTTCTTAATGAACTATTGATGGAACAAGTATGCCTAGGAATTTGTTTTGAATTAAGAATAGAAATGCAGTAAAAAAAATATACTGAAACACAAATTATTGTAAATAAAATCCTGGAATAAAAATATAGTAACATTTTCTGGTAATTCAGCAACTGTTAGTTGGGTTACTGCTGCCCCTGGGTAAACTGACATTTTCATATGCACTAATTAGCAAAGAGGTCAAATAAAATTTCAAATAAAATAGTTCATTTGTGGCATTTTGCCTCTGTGGAGGAACTAATCTCACATAAGCTCTGGAATAACTGACAAAATAAAACACTAGGTGTACCCGTTCTACCCGTCAGGACTGGTTATTATCTACATCTAATTAGCTGCAACCAAAATGGAGAAAAATACATTTGTAGATATTTTTTTTTTTTAAATGAGGGCTGAAAAGTAGCTGTATGCTGAGGTATGAGACCTTGTTGCCACGCGTACATACACACACTTGCTTTTGGACATAATCAAATGCTGGAGTGTGTAACAGCAATGCCAAGGCTGCCCTGGTGAACTAACAAACAGCCTAACATCTCTTCCCCTCACCAGGCGTGCCTGCGACGCTGCGTGCTTGGGCTGGCGACAGCAGTGAGCTCTTTCGCTAATTGGTGCATATAGAAATATCCAATTACACAGGAGCAGTACTGACTTGAATAGAGACAGCTGAAGTACCAGAAGAAATTATAAACTCTATTTCCAAGCCAGCCACAACCTCAGTTCTTCTTCTAATCACAGAGTTCCCCAGTTAAAATTCCCCTCTGCTGCAACCAGAAGTTTATCTCCATGAAAAATGGAAGAGTAAATGACTAAATATTTAGCAATAGCGTCACCCATGCTCTCAGAACTAGCGTCTACAACACAGGTGCTTCTAGGATTAAAGGGTGCTCCTATCTAAACCACCAAAATTATTCTGTCTTGTCTTAATGAAAAGCCAAGAGACTGTCTGAATTCCAGCGATATGCCTCAGTTCCCCGGCTTCTTTAGCCCACTTTGCTTCTTGATGAGTTGTTGTGCTCCCCTTGTAGTGCTGGAACAGCGCAGAAGTAAAGACAGAAAGATTCTTGTTCCCTGCTCCTCTTACAGACCTACTTTTCCCTGGCCAGGCATGTGACAAGAAGGATTTTAAATGACTCTGTCTTGAATATCCATTATCACAGGAGCATAGTCATAGATCACTGTGGTATTGCGAGCACACACATAAGCAGTCCCACTCCGCTGAATTAAATGGGTGCAAGTGCGTCTGGGTGAGAACGTTTATCGTGCAGTCTATCATTCAAGCAGTGTGTCCTGGTTTCAGCTGGGACAGAGTTAATTGTCTTCCTAGCAGCAGGCACAGCGCTGTGTTTTGGGTTGAGGATGAGAAGAACGTTGGTAACACCCTGATGGTTTCAGTTGTTGCTCAGTCGTGTTTAGACCGAGTCAGGGACTTTCCAGCTTCTCCTGCCCAGCCAGCAAGAAGGCTGGAGGGGCACAGGGAAGGTGGGAGGGGAGACAGCCGGGACAGCTGACCCAAACTGGCCAAAGGGGTGTTCCATACCATGGGGCGTCATGTCCAGCTTAGTTATGGGGGGAGGAGCGCAGCTCGGGCATGGGTCACTGAGTGGTGAGCAATTGCATCGTGCATCCCTTGTCTTGTGTATTCCAATCCTTTTATTATTATTGTCACTTTATTGTTATTAGTGTCCTTGTTAGTTTCTTCCATTCTGTAATATTAAACTGTTCTTATCTCAACCCACGAGCTTTACTTTATTTTCCCATTCTCTCCCCCATCCCACTGGGTGGGGGCAGGAAAGTGAGCGAGCGGCTGCGTGGTGCTGGGTTGCTAGCTGGGGTTAAACCACGACACAGAGTGCGGTGTCTAACTAAATATGGTACCACAGGCAATCAAGAGCAAAAACCCTGCCCCTGCCTTCCAAATATAACAGTAAATCTGAATAAAGAGCCTTTCAGAGTTTCTATCATGAACTTGCTCAAGATCATACACTTTTATACACGGAAGTGATGCTAACTTACTGTAATAGAGCTAAATCCTAAGGCTGCTGTTTAGATTGGCAAAGCTGCTGCTCAGTAAGCTACGAATTTCTGTGGAATTAGTTTTGAAAAACACTGTATCTCCTCAAAATACTTTAAAAAGTACATATGTTTGAAATGTTCACAATCAAAGGCAAAGATTTGTTTTAATTTCCAGTGAAATAAAATCATATAGGCATAAGAGCATCGGTTTCATTTCTTTGCAAATTAACCTATATATAAAGTTGGTATTTACAAACTGTTAAGTGCTTTTTGTTCCATATTTTTCACTACTTAATTATCTCCATTCGTTTTGTATAGATGGATTTGCTTGTCAGCGCATAATGATGCATTTTTACACACTCATACATCATGCATTATTACAGTGCGCTGTTTCAAAATATAAAGGTTTCATGAGGATGAACTTGGCAGGATGGTTTTCCACATAAAAGTTAAAATGGAGCCAATTTTAACTCTAATAAAGTCAGAAAGGGAGGTATTTCTCAATAAGAGCTAGTAAAAGATTTTATGTAAAGAGGTGGAGAAAAATTTTAGAAATGCACAATTTTTAAATGCTTATATTGACACTTTTCATTTTATTCTCTGTGAAGAATTAATCTCAGGCAAAATTAGCAATAATATCAAACTGTCATTTGATACTTCTGAAATACCTTAAACAAAACCCAATGATTTTTTTTCCCCTGAAATAAAGGCAATTCTTTGCCTCCTATTCAAGGATCCATGAAAACCAAACCAAGTTCCTTTCCTCCCCCTGTGAAATTAGGCCATGCTTTCTTAATAGGTGGTTGCAAGTGTGGATTATTGAGCAGTGTGAAGGTGAATGAAATGTGATAAATGCAATTAATTTCTGGATTATCGGTGCCATGTGCTTATGACACACGTGCTTATTACCTCTTTTCTTTTTTCAAAGCATATATATAGCATAATATATACGTGCATGTAATTTTTCAGTAGGCAAAATAAAATATCAAAGGTCTGTCGTGATCTATAGCACACACAGTGCTGACAATGTAGCCATTTTTCACTGCTTTCTTTGGAGCGTTTTATCTCTCTCTGAAAGGATGGAAAAGGTTTTCTCAGTGTTAAGAGTTGAAGTGTAACTGTACTTTGAAATTTCTAAGGTATTCGAAAAGTTCTTCAGGCCCCATGTCTTTTACTTCTGTTCGAATGTATTCAAATGAGCAGGAATGAATCCTTAAATGCTGAGCTATGCCTCATGCACTGGAAAAGAAGGCCCTATTTTCCTTCAGCTCTTGTTCTTACTTTCAACTCCTGTTGCTTTCTTTTAAGATCGTTAATGACTTATTAAGGATACCCAAGGTGTTCGTATGTAACTCATGCCCTTGCTTTGGCTTGATACTTCCAGAAATATCTAAAAAGCTGAAAAGTTTTAAGTAATTTAGTTTTTTGTATCTGAAAGAAGAGATGGTATTTATTTTATATGTTACACAAAGGGCAAAATCTTTGCTTTGCTGGAATCTATAGAAAAACGTCCACTGGAGTCAGGATTCCCTCAGAAAATCTTAATGACAACTGCTCTGAACGCTTTAAAAATCATTCTTTTCTACATTGACTTACATTTGTTTGCCAGATAAAACATGGACAAAACAGTCACCTTTACAGGGATGTGATTTTAATTACACCTTCAAGACTGTTTTTTTGGTTTGGATTTTTTTTTTTTTAAATCAAATTAGTAGTTTCAAATAAATCTTTGACAGCTGAGCTGTTGGTATTTACTGTTTCCCAATATTACACTCACAAGGTCTGCAGTCAACTTTCAAAATACAGAATTGCAATATGGATGGTAAACAAATAATTTCCCACAGTAGTTTGTTAATGACTGTGCTAACATTTATAGGTAAAAATTCTGTGATAACAGTAATTTATATTGATACACTCATCTCACTTTTTTTAGCAGGTCAATAAAAGAAAAGAGAAAACTCAGCTCAGAAACTCCTAATGTACAGTCAAGAGTTACAGTTGGTGTAAGACATATTGAAAAAGTGAACTGTGGATTAATTTCTTTTGTGGGCCTGTAATATCTCCTGGGTACCCCGAAAACGGGATCTGGGTTTGAACAGAGGCAGTATTTGGCTAACTGCAGCGCTACCAGCCCTCGCAATTTGTTTAACGACGCTTTCAACTTGCCTGATGTTGCAGTTCTTGCATTGGCTGGTAGTTAGACCCCTGGCAGGCGGGAAGGCAGGGACGGTGCTGGCACTGCCACCAGGCTAAAGCCCCAGGAGTTTTGCTGCCAGCATCGCTGCAGTGAGTTAGCAATCAGCTCCTGAAGTACAGAGATTAAGTAACTGTTAAGAGTTCGAAAAAAAAGAAAGTTGGCTACTGGAGTATTGTGTCTGGCTGTTAATTAGTTATTGCCTTGGAGGCAGGCTCATTTGCTGAAATATGAGTCTGCCAGGCCTCTGAAGTGTAATCCACTTGTATATGCTACATGATGAAATGATGCCTCAAGCTGTGAATGGAAACAGAAAATAATTATTTTTAAAAAAATCTAATCTAGGCTGTGCAATGAGCAGTACTGTGAGGTGGGGAGGTTCAGTGTCTTGCAAATGAAGATTTGGTGAAGGTAAATCTTTGGCAAGTACATAAAAACTTCAGTTGACAGTCTTATTCTCTGGAATGTTGCTTTTGCCAGCACGTCGGTTCTTTCATGTGTCCTCCATTTGCTATGTTCTCTGAAAATAAGCTGTATGAAAAAAAAAAGAAGAAAATTCTTGCTTACTGATTCTTTCAATTAAAAATACTATGAAAAAGTTGTGGCAATCAGTGGATGGGGAATAGGTTTTAGGAAGAACAAGTTGATAATAGCAGGCTCATTGACTTAACGCGTCTTCCCTGGAGCTATCCGAAATATGCTGTAAATCATATTGCAAAATTACACATATATATAAATAAAGGGCAGATGTAAGCTCTTCAGATTTTAGTCAATCATTGATAAACTACCACCTAAAAGGACCCGTAATAAGATTTAAAGATTTAAATAAGGTAATGTCATTAATATATGCAATTAAAATCTAAGTGACTTATACAGAAATTGAATCTAATTTAAATTTTTATGCTTCCTCACATGATGTTGGAGAACTGATTAAAAAATGTAAGCATTGGTTTCACACTGAAAGTTATAATAGATAATAAAGTGAGATTACATGAAAAGACTATGTTAATTTTCAGTTGTTGCCACTGAATTTATTTTGGAAGCTAGAAATTATTGTAAATACAGTTTTAATATCTGCAGATGGAAAGTTGGTGTATGATAGGAAAGGAAAAATACCCGACAATCCAGTTACCATGGCTAGAAGACTGTGTTGTTCTCATGTGGTAGTGAAAATTAGCCCTAATGCACCCACAGAGGAGGCCAAAGACATGTTGTTTCCAAGAGTACACATTAATGTAGTTTAACCTTTGTGCTTCTGTAAGCTGAACATAGAAAGTTTCATTTTTTCCTACCTGCTTGACACTGATTATCCAGTCCTCTGATCCTTGGAGGCAAGAACGTATATTTATTGAGGTGAAATGTAATAGTGGAAGACAAATTGCATGTGTCAGCTAGGTTGAACTTGTTGAATGCACTGGAAGATTTAGGAATTGCATACAAAATCACTTTTGCTAATCACAGGGGGAGTTAAATCTTCTGGAGAAGGGGTTGATTTGAGGATGGTGCACGCTTACTTCACAACTCCAATACTTTCACTTTGCCTTTAGGGAGAGGGGACCAAGCCAGCTTTATGGTGAGCTGTGTGCATGTTTTCATGCAGGGGCTTCAGGACAAAAAAAGATGAAAGAATCAGTTCCTTCTGGTCCAGTCCAAGTATGGACAGTGCTGTATTTTCTCTTACGCTAAAAGAGGAGTTGTTCTGAGAAAATGAGGGAAGAATGCACAATTACGCAACCTGAAAGTCTTCCTGGAGCGTAGTGTGGGATGGGTGAGGACGGATGGCACTCTGAGAGCGAGGACGATTTAATTGTGCATATATGGCACTTAGGAGGCATGTGCAGGATTTTCTCCAGTAGTGAGCTGTGAAACCAGCTCTGGTCTCGCTCAGCTGAGCGGATGGGACCAGACTGTTCAGCCTACTGCAAGTGACAGCAGCATTCAGTGGGCCTATAGATACTTTTGCAGACGTACAGAAGATGTACATAACAAGACCACTATTAAATACAAACATACAAGCAATAACTTGAATAGAAAAGGGAAATAAAACACAGGTCTACAGGACCCCATGTTTAAATCAGACTATTGAAAAACATGTTCTGTAAAGCAATGTTTAGTCCTTATTTATGATAAAACATAAGTCTTGAAAACTGATAAATAGTTTTGTTATTGAAGAACATAAATGACACTTTGAAAAACTATCTCTTACCTAAATGTCTGGTATTTTAAACTTGAATTTCAAGACAACTTTTCATTGCTCATCTCATGGATTACAACCAAATGTTTCAATCGGTAACCCAACTTCAAATCCAGAGCAACTCACACCTAAAAGAAAAGACAGTAACTTACCTTTGTTTTGAAAATGTCTTTTGTTAACTCTTGTTAACAATGTCTATTATTAACTAATTAACTAATGTCTATTCATTCAAAAGTAGAGTATTGTCTACGAACTTGGCCATCTGTATGATACCTAGATAAAATACTGAAGCTTGACTGCCTAGACAATAATTACTTCTCATCTGAAAACACATAACTACAAAAGGGTTAAATGAAATCCTTTGCTGTAGAGTGAAGATGTAAAAATGTAACTAAAAATAAACCCTGTTTCAGCTTGTGAGGACAGGAGGAGCAGAAGAGAGGGTTAGTCAATCCAAAAATAACCTCCTTCTATCTACAAATTTACAGAAAAGGCATGCTTCCTTTGACATGAAAATAAGGCTTTCAAAGCAAAATGCAGACGGTTATCCACAACAGCAGCAATTTTTCTCCAAAATATTTGACCTTCAGAGGATTGTATTAACAGTAAAAAGCTGCTTTTCAATATGTAGATATTTCTAAAATAGCCACAGGAGGTGCTTCCTTTTGCTAGAATATTTTTGATGGTCTGTTTTCTGATGGCATTTGTATTGCAGATAACCTCCTGCTGTCCCAGGGAAATTGCATGTAAGTGGTGTTACCTTTCAGAATTGAGAGCATGTTTATACAAGCAGTATATCTGGGTACAAAAATTATTTTACAATATTTTCATCTACAGGCTATTGCTGCTTGCAGTTATGCAGGATGTTTCTGCTGTTACTGTGCAGTGACACATTAGGCTAGGCGTGTAAAGTAATGCAGTGTGACTGATACAAGCTGATGTTACACTTCACAGCACAATGCTTCATAATGTGTTATGTCAATGACAGCATTTTAAAAAAATGTAATTCTCCAGAAAGAACTAATAAAAGGATCCAAGAATAACCTTCCCTCTTCCCTTCTCCCATCTCTCTCAAAAAACAAACACCAGGAGCAGAAAGCAAGAGGATCCATAGCAGTAGACTGTTGTATAACATACTTTTAGCTGAATTAAGAAGGGGAAATAATTTTTATTTTAAAAGTCTGTTTTTCTCTTTAAAGAGTGAAAATTATTTCACAGTTCTGATCTTTACTGGCTTTCAAAGCAGTATATTTTTGGAGGAGTAAGAGTAGAGTATTTTAATGTACTTCAAGTCTACAAACTTTATAAGCATTTTCAGTTTGTAAGGCAATATATTTCCTCAGTCCCAAACAGAAATACTGGTTTTACTGAATTTTCTTAGGTTTCAGTTAATTGTATATTCATTTTATTTCTTTTAATTTTGAACTTTTCTGTCTGTTTTTGAAGGTACACTTTTTATTTGGTTTTAAACCTATATTTTTCTTGAAGATCACATCACCATACCAGTGTGGTGTTTTCCCCATGTTATTGTAGACCTCTTGCAATTTTTTTTCTGTGAGGTCTCCTACAATTTGGAAGTCTTTCCATTTTCCTCTCAAACTCAGACTTAATACCTCAGACCATTTAACCTGACTTCTGATATTGATACTTTGAGCATTTAGGCACCATTTGCTACAGGTAATTTTCGCCCCTGACAGCTGTTCAGCGTTTTGCAATCTGTGGCCAGGGAGAGAGGGAGTGTGTCCTGCAGCTATGGAGTACACACAGAACTCAATGGATATTTGGGGCTTCTCTGTGCTGGTGCACTCCACGTTATTAATGTGCGTCTTTTCAGTGCCTGGAGTCCGTATATGTGTTAAATTGGTTAGATGGTATCCAGGCTCGGAAATCTCTAGATTTAATGATGCGTTACACTGAATAGCAAGTTCTCTTTTAAAGGTATCTTCTATCACATCACACGACAAGCCTCTTGTAGGCAGCTTGGCTCCACGGAGAAACCGAAGCCATTTCTATGAAGTTAGAGCAGGACCTGACTAAAGCTGGTGCTCCCTTGCACCGTGAGAAAAGCTGAAGTCCGGCAATACAAAAATACAGCCCACACCGGAGGCATGCAAGGGCTTGTTGGGCTGCCGCCTTGGCGAATGAAAAGCAAATGGACATCATCGGCTTTAGCGTGAAGGAGGCAGAGAGTTAGGAGGGGTGGGGGGAGTCTGCACCCTCCTTACTCCAGCACAGCGCTCCGTGCCCAGCAAAGCCGAATGCACATTGCTCACCCAGGAGGAGGTTCTCAAAGTCTGGACAGGCAACTTTATGTGCTCTCGGGACAGACGCTAACTGTGAGAGACAAATGCAAGAGAGTCATTGAAACTAGCAGGTAATGAGAATTGTTGTTAGGTTTAGACCACTAGATGTTGGAATTGAGATCCTACTAGCAAACGTGCTTGTGGAAAAAAAATAAATTCCAACAAGGAGGGCGAACTTCTTCAACTGGTCAAACTTCTTTTGGCCTGAAAGTTAGAAAAGTTTCTTGATAAATCAATTTTATACCTCCTTTCACAAATGAAGCAAAAGGAAGTTTAGAAATGAAGTGCAATTTTAGCATTTAGAGTAATGAAGATGGAGGAATTAAAAAAGAGGAAGAGTTTGCCTTTATTAGTACAAGAGTTTTCTTTTGCAGACCAGTCTCTCTGATTCCAGGAGAAAATAAATTTTACTCTTCTGTACTAAAGCCAGATTGTTTTGTTAAAATTATTGTTTTATTCCCCAAAAGATTGCTTGTCTGTAGATCAATTTGACAGTAACAAAAAGATTTAAGCAGGTTGCCTCTTTATCAGCGCATCTCAACTATCCAAACATTATTCACTCAACCCAGGTCATCTCCAGGACAAACTGCTGTTAATCTCAGCCTCCATAAAAGATTTCTCATCCCCTTAGAGCTGTAGGTGTGACCTTCATATGAGAGCTAAACAGTTGAAGAATGGGGAACACCTTCTCATTATACTCTTATTTAAGTAAGGTAAGAGAGTAAAATAAGCTGCTAATCTGTGTAATTAGCCATTCTGGATAATAAGTTCTTCGATAGAATTGCCTGTACTGGGTATGTGCCTGGTTGCAACAGCTTAGATTTCACAAATGATGATTAAATTGCTAAGAGTGATGTCAAAACACAGAAGGCCTTCTAAAACCAACCTGCTATTAAGAGAGAAGCTCTTTCTAAGTTTTAAAAGTGAACACAGTATAATGCCTGCAACAAAGCCCACAACCTCCTTTGCCATCACAAAGAGGAGGAAAGAGGACACCTAAAGAAAATTTTTCCTTTGCCAGGGTAGACAGATAGTAAACCCCATCTTTGGTGTTAGACAGGCAATACACTTGGGTTGCACTTTCCCACCCTGTTGGTGGGATAACCCCTCACGCTCCCCCTCAGGCCTGCAGAGTGTATAACCGCTGTTTTTTAAGGACAAAAGGTTCCCTTTGTGGTGGCTCCAGGAGCCATTCTAAACCCCGATGCTGGGCAAAAGGAATGAGTAAAGGCTTTTTCATGTTTTAAAGACACAAACACAAACAACACTTTTAAGATACAAATGACAATAACATAACACTTTTAAGATCCGAATAAAGATATAAGCAGTTTTATAAATGGAAGGTTATAAATGCCTTTAAGCTGATCATGGAGAGCCAGGTCAGTATTCTCAGAAAGGAGCCATGTCCTGTGCTAGGGAGCTGGGGCATCCCACGATCTCTTTCATGGTGAAAATTCTTCCTTCTTCCTGTGGCAGTCAAAGCTGATATAGAAATAACAACAGGGATTTTTTTTGTCTAGACTTGAAATACCCGTAAACCACAACATTCTGCCAATCACGTTAGCTGGGTGCTTTTTAGCCAAAAGGAAGGATGGCAAAACTATGTGAAAACCTCGCACTTTAGGTGTACTCTTCCATTTGAATAAGAACAGTAATAATTTACCATTATCTTACTGCTGTTGATGTTTAGAAGGACTGCACAGAGACTATGCTGTGGGATTCAGCTTTTATCCTTTTTTTGTCTCCATTGTAAACATCTATATGTACGTTAACCTTTTTCACCTGTGAAGAGAAACAGGCAGTTTCAGAGCACAGTTTATTGTTTTAGGTATGGGCTTTAGATTTGATGACAGCCACTCTTTCTCTCCGTGAATAAAAGGAGTCCAAATAAGAGTTTGGTAAGAATCCAGACAGAGGTTCAACTTCTAAGTCTAACCTCAGAGGGATCCAGACCAAGGAGCCCTGTGAATATGTAGCTGCAACAAACAGATGTCAGGGCACAGCCTCTGTTCACCATGGAAGGGACCTCGGCTAAGTTTCTAAACAGTTGTTGCAATTAGATTTGAGAATTAAAGTGGAATTATTAATCCAAGTCCACTGAAAAAAAATCTTCAGTTCTTTATCTGCAATTTCAAAAAACAAAAGAGGAAAAAGAAGAAATGAGTCAAGTGGTTTCTCTTTTCTTTGACTACATGCACTAATGGGATTAAAATATTACCTCTGTATTACTGCACTGTTTGTGCTTCAGAACAGGCAAGGGAAAAGGAAACGTGGTTTAATTTTTTTATGTGGGCCATCAAACCCACTGTTGCTGTGGGCCAGCCACTATGCCGGGGTCTGGTGCTCTGTCTGCACACAGCTGGAGGGCTGCTGGGAACGGGAACGGGCACGGGCTGTGTTACAAGTGCCACCGCTGACAGCTACACGCTGTAGCACAGAACGGTTCTTAGTCAGTCAAGTGCTTTTGTACAGAACATTTCACAGGAATTGTAGTTATTACTGGAAGGTAACATTAAAACCAACATGAAAACTGACTAAAGGTTACAGCATTTGGCATTACAAATCTTTTACAGTTAGCATGTCGTCCTCTTGGGGTGAGGGTGATGGAGGGTAGGAGCAAGTGTTGTAACATGAGATCTGACATCACCTGATTTATTCATGTGCTTGAACAGTGGGTTATGTTATCTACTTGATTCGTCATTTTAAAAAGGAATTTATTATAACTGAATTTTAGCCACAGCCATAAAAAAAAGGAGGAGTCAGCTTGGAACAGACTACAGAAAGAGCTCACTAGTATTTGAGTTCTTGTTGTGAAATCGCTGCTTTGCTTTTGCATATGGATGAACATAATAAAAGATGGCCATGTGAAAATAACTGAAGACCTCCGTTTTCTTTTCCTTGAAAGCAGGAGAGAAGGGAAAATTTCTGTTGAGGAGACATGGAGTATATGGCAGGAGGTTTAAGACATCATTATAATCCTCTCACAGTTGGAAGAGGCATACCCCACCAGGAAGCTACTTCATCATCATGGCTTGTTTTTATATTAAAAAGATGAAATACTTAAGATGATTAAAACCACCAGTGGTTTAAGACTTTATTTGGGGGAGAATACAGAGAGACTGTAGAAAACTGAGCGTGCGCTACCCATACCCTACCTTGAAAACTGAGTGTACTCTCCTATTCGTCAGTCATTGAAGTAGAAAACCTCTATATTTCCATGCATTGTAGAATGACAGCGTGACCCAGTGTTCTTCATTTTGAAATAAGGCATTCAGCGTTTACCACCAGTGACAGGTGCTATTAAACGCTCTTAGGTATGGTCGTGATGGATGATTCAAGCCCTGTGCCTAGATCTAATAGAAAGCTTTGATATACTTATTAATAGATGCCTTTCATGAAAAATAATTTGGTTTGCTTTTAACCATTTTTTACCTAAATGAATTTCTATAGATACGTTTTCAGTAAATTGATTTCTATAGGCTGGAATATCGTCTCAGTCTAACCCATTCTTTCCAAATAATATTTCTCTGGTAGGGAAACTGATAATTTATCCATATACTTCTGTTGACCTTTTTTTTTGAGATTTATTTTAAAGCCAGAATAAATGGCTGTTGAAGATTTTTGTCTGCTTATAGTAAAAATATTTGGGGGGGGAGGGGAGATACCTATTATTGTATCTAAAAATGGGACTACATTCAGAGTGTATTCATAGACAGTCTGTAATAGACAAAATCAATAATAAGAGTTTTAATTAGAATAGTATCTTTGCTAGCTAGAAAATTAAGCAATGCATCATAAACATTTTATAGAGGCACCTGTTTCTCCACTTACAGCCAGTCTATAATTTTGTTACCACTCTTTTTCTTGTGCCTGAGATTTAATTTCAAAACTGAGTTGTTTTGTTAGGATGTAAGCCTGTACTGGCAGTAGGACACACTGAAAGGAAGTGGTATTTATGCAAGATCAAGAGTCTGTGTTTCTTGGGGAAATTGTTCCTACTTAAAAAAAATTGGGCACTTTGAAAACTTTTAAAAAAAGTATATGAAAAGGGATAGAGACAGTAAAAACTGTTGGGGAAAGAGGAACAGAGACTGTAATATTAATTTTCTGGCACTAATGTAGCCTGGAATAATTTGCTTAGGTAGGCAACTAATCGGGCTCTATATTTAACAGAAAACTAAGGTTGAAATTTTTTCTGGAGGACTTCAAGAAAGTATTTTTTTAAGGGCATGACAGATGTCAGCGATGAAATGAAAGGATAAAGGAAAAAGCTCTCTATCTAACTGTGACTATGTATGATGTGGAAAACTAAATAGTAATGCCCACAGAGAGAGACCTGGCAACTCACCGCTCCTACCACCAACCCTCTGGCATCTTCCCATCTCAGAGCTCTTCTCTCGTCTTTGTTGAAAGCAGCAACAGGTAAGTTCAGAGAGGGCTTCTAGCTGGTGAGGGTATTGTAACACACAGAGGAAGGCTGGTGAAAGCTGAAGTTCTGTGTAACCAAGGCTCGGGAAGTTGCCTTAGGCTATGTAACAACAGCAGCAGGCCAAACATCCTCAAAGTGTGTTGTTACAGGAAGGTCAAGGAGCTAGCTTGATCTTGAAAGAAAAGAGGTGAAAAATATCCATGATGGGAGGAACAGAAAAACGTTTCCGAAGGTATTAAATGTGGAGAGTGTTGCCAGTCTATTTGCTTTCAACTTAATCATTAAAATATGCTGAAGGAACTTTGCAGTTTGTATTTTTAATCTGTATATGTTATCATTTGAATTTGTACCTATAGAGCCTCATGAGGAGCTAGAACTTGGTGCTTGCCAAGCCGGGAGCTTCCACTTGAGCTTGCAGCACATGCAACAAGGCTTCGGAAAGGACTCTTGTACTCAGCAAGAGCCAGGAGAGAGCTCATGGTACAGGAGAAGGGAGACAGATGTCTCCTGCACTTTGCAGACACCCTTCCCTCCCGCTTTGCCAGTTCCAGAATTAGCTCTGGCAGGGACGCAAGAACAGAGTGAAATCTGTCCTGAGTCTCTCCATATCTTCTCCAGACCCCCTGTTAGTCTTTCAGCACCTTTGTACGTACTTTTGGGGAAGGAGGAAGCACAAAATGCGGCTTCCTCACCTGGCTTCTTATTTCTTATTTCAATTTTGAGTGTGCCATAACCATAATGATCAAAGATTCTCACAGAAGGGCCAATTATATAACTACTCTGTATTTCACCCTCTTAATCTTGATGTAACTGAAATACATCTTAGTAACAATGCTAGCCTTGCTTAGACCAGATCAGGGGTGGGATTAGGCCATTTTGGTATAGCCATGTGCTTGTGCTCAAATGTTTTAACATGTTAGCCAGCTTTCCCTTAGTTAGTTTGTTTTTAATAGTCACTCATTAAGTCCTGATAATTTCAAAACCTTCCAGACTTTGAACTTAGATTGAAAGCATGCTGTTACTTTCCAGTTAAAATTACTATGAACTTGGTGGTTAACCTATGTCATAAAAAAGAAATATAGTGGATCCTCTTATGCAGTCCTATATCACCACAGTATTAAAAAACATATAGTTCCAGCTGCAAGTACAGCCTCAGAGTTTGTAGGAAGGCAAGTCTGAAGGCAGGAGAGAAAACGCGTTTCAGGTATACATACAGAATTCTTTTAACATTACTGAAGTTTTAAAGTTTCTCCTCAAATGTAGTTTGGGGATATTTTTTTCTTTTTTAGCTGGAAGTAAGTACATTCTCTGAGTTTGAAACCTGCATTCAAAAATAAGGGTAACAATAGTAGATATCTTAGTATGTGTTTGTAAGTAAACAGAAGTCCTCCTTGATGGGGTTTATACATACCTGCCGTCCTTCCATACAGCTTTTATGGAGCTGCAGATTCTAACTGTACGAGAAAGTCAGTACAGTTCCCAGCCCCTACCTCACTCACCTGGGAACGAAAAATGTCTCAGCAGGAGCTCCTAATTACGTGAGTGGGTGGAACAAGAACTATTTTATTCTACATTACCGCTTCGTGGCAGAGTAGAAGGCAAGAATAGGCTGTGTGGAAAACATAAAGGACTGTGGTGAAGGAAAGAGACTATACTGTGCTGGTGAAAGAACGTCTGAGGAGTGCTCTAAAATAAAGCTATCCCAGCATGGATAATGCTATCAAATGTAACACAAAAAAGGAGTAAGGGAGTGGATATTTTTTATGCCTGACAACTCTAGCATCCTGTTGCATAGTTACTGTGTTGAATTAATATCTGTAGTCTTTACTATGCTATGGCTCTACTATGTAGAACCAACAAAAAGTTACACAACAGAACAACCTCTGAATCTCTTGGTGAAGCAGTTTAAGTACTAGAGCTGACTCAGAAGAATCCATTGTCCCAGAACTATATCGAGCCAACCCAAAGTCTCTCATGCTTTATTTAAAAAACCAAACCAAACCAAACCCTGAATTTGTAGAGCACCTGACAGATGAGAGCCCAGTAGTTTACAATTTTTTTTCCCCCTTATTACTCTGAGGACAACATTCTACAGTTAAAAAAGCTGATGCTTCAAATACCTACAACCTCTCATCGATGTGCTGCTCAGTTATCTCCAGAAATAGCAATGAAGCACTTTCCATTCTGCATCCTTAGCACATACCGCAGTTGTTGGTTAGGAAGCAAATAAAATGAACTAAAAAAACCTGGCGTCAGTAGTCTTGTGGCAATGAAAGCATAGAAGTTGTCAGACTTTCATTTTAACAGAAGTTGAGAAATAAATTTGTTATTATGAAAATAATATTAGTATCATGTCAATTGTGTCAGGTCCATAATTGAGTCTTACTTAACAGATGTTTTACTGAAATTTGCATAGTGATGCTGAGGTTGCTTGAAGCTTTTCCTACAGCATATGTTGGTGCACGTTTTTTCAGGTCAGTGATTACCGTACACACAGATGAATTCAGAAAAAAAGAGTGTTACTACTCATTTTACTTTATTTTGCTGACGTTGAATCAAAGGCCAAAATTCTCCCATAAGCAATACCCATATTAAAATATTTCATTACCTAGATGCTACACTATATCTACAGATTTTCATTCGAAGGTTTTAACCTTGCAACAGGTTATAAATCTATCCCCTGGTGCACTGGTAAGCAAGAAATACCAAATCACAAAAATCTCATAGTAGCTGAATGAATTGCTAGTGTACACACTATGTTATTCCCTGTATAGACTGTAGATTGTTGGGCTGACATGACTGTTTCGTTTTGTGTTGTTCTGTAAACCCGAAGAATTTTAAAAAGTATTTCAACACATTGTACACATCAGAACATACTGAGTCCATATAACAGTCAATCAAACAAAGTCTTTTATGATTCAGTTTAAAATGATTCTGTGTCACAGTATTCAATATGAGACAGTGTCAGCTGTGTTTTAAAAATAGTCCATCATTTTAAACTGTAAACTTTAAAAAGCTGGAAAATAACTAAAATTATCTGAGGGAAAGAAAAGAGAGAGTTGTTTTCAATTGCCAGTTTATGCTTCTTACGTTAAGATACTTTCTGGAAAACGTGTTTCAAAAATAGCTTTAAATACATTTCCATTAAGCAGAAATGAAAACATGGTGTATTCTGAGTGAAGTTAAAGAGAGCGGTGACATTTAATGATGGATTTTAAAGGAGGGTAGACAAGTTCCCAGCCAGGGTTTCCAAACAGATAAGTAGTTCTAGCAGTTGAAAGCAGAGCATTTAAATCCTTCTGACATTCTTAATTGGATGTTCCCTCGCTCTCTTGCCTGTCTTGCTGGCTGTCTTTATTTCTCCCTGAGTTTTTCAGAATATTAAAAATGTTCATAACCTTGCAAAAATAATGCATTTAAATATGTGTAATGTATATGAAGTCAAATTGTGTGCACAGCACAGAACCATTGGAGTCAGTGGAAATATACCTGGTGATCTTTTAACCCCCACATTTATCAGTCAAGACAGATAAACAGATGCATACGCTTCTTCAAAATCTTATTTTTGCCAGAGGTTAGACATCTGAAGAATCAAACTGACAGTAATGAAGGTTTAGGTACAGATTGGGGGTAGCATGAGCTCTGCAATCATGTCTATGTGTGTTTATATGTGTGTGCATGTCTATGTATGTGTGCGACACTATGTATCAAAAGCAATTTTAGCCAAATTTTTTATACTAGGATCTAGATTCTAAAGAAGCTATTTCACATTATACGAATCTTCAGTATTTTTTGGCTGATGTATTTATATCACATTTGTTGGTATGTCATGTGGGACCTGCTCAAGGTACAGTAATATAAGACCACCAAGCAGCTATCACAGACCTTTCAATCACAAAAAAACCTGCATGCGTGGGAGGAAAGGAAGTATGGTCTTTATTGTGTAAAAAAAAAAAAAAATTTAAAAATTAATATTTATGAGAGGAAAAGAAACCAAAAATCCCTACATGATGTACGTCTGTGATTTATTCCTGGTCTTAAAACACTAAATACCGTGTGTAGATATAGTCGTCCTAATTAAAAAAAAATATGTGGCAGAATAGGAAACATTTTATAGAACGGAAAGGGTGTTCAAAGCTATGGAACAGCTTCCATGCGAGGAATGACAAGTGAGCTGGGAGGTTTTTCTGAAGAATTAGCAGAAGATAGGAAAGTGGTCTATGGAATCATGGCTGGAATGCAGAGAGAGCATAGGTATTGATAGTCATTGTCTCTTCCAAGGCAGAAACTGAAGAGTATCACGATAAGGTAGAAGGCCTAACACCAGTACCAGGACTTTTGGGCCTTCACACAGGACGCTGCAGATGCTCGGTGCTTATATGAGTTTAGATTGGTACTGGACAAGAAAATACATTACAGATAGAAACCTGGGATGTCAGCAATTGTGGCCAGTGTTCAGCTTTGCTGAAGTACTCCGTGTCAGATCCTCACAAACTTTTAACTTACGGCATTTGTAAATTTTCACTGTGTATCATGTAGTTCTATGCTTTGTTTTCCGAGGGAGCAAACCATTAATTTAAGCAGAGTGCAAATGAATACAAGGGGAGCATTCTTAAGCCCTGAAGCTGAGAGTTATGCGACGCAACGTGACTGTTCTAGTACCAAGTTGAATCTAACACGATGTAGGTATTGCAGGCATAAAGAAAAAGCCAGACGGGTGGGATTTCTGAAATTTGGATCTTTTCCAATCACCTCTACTTTCCATATTCTTCTGAAAAATTATTAAGTGGATCCTTTTTCAGCTTGTCATAGGCTTATGCTTTTTAAACTTCTGAAGCCAATATCCCTGACCTTTTAAAAAATGTATGTACCTCTTTACCCTTATTTCCTTATTACATGACGCTTGAAACATTTTTATTGTGTTGATAGTTTAGCATGGAAGTGGCCAATCTAAGCGAACTCTAAATTTGCAGGATTCTTTTGGTTACTTTATTGCTTCCCCACCCCCTCAGTTATATAACTGTGTTGTGGGGTGGTTTTTTTTTTTTTTTCCAAATGACTTGCTTCAAAACATTTTATCTGTTTAGCACAGTACATCCCAAGCTATTGGACATATCAGCAAAGACAAAATGTGGCAGCCGTAGCCTCAGGTAACTCACAAATGGGCTGCGTTCACAACTGAGAGAGTGGAGGAAAAAGCACGACTTGCTGTGCTTAGCAGTAACTGAGTTAATTATTTGCTGACATTGATATTCCATGATAATTGCCACATTTCACAGGATTCCACAGAGATTCGCAGGTTACCAGGTTTCAAATGTGATTAACCAAACTAAAAGAAATAAAACCAGGAAGTTTATGAACCGCAGATTGCTGAAAACAATATGGCAGGAAGCATACCACTAAAAGCTTGTCCTCCTCTTACACCTCCCTCGGGTACCTGATACCGACCTCAGACAGAGCTGAGCGTTGGGCTCGGCATGACTTTGTGGCCATCCACGGTGAATCCCGGACGTAACTGGGGCACTTTCACAATGTACTGTGAAAGCGATGCACAGCTGACAGTTGAAAATATTGAAACCTCCCGCACTCGTAACACGATTGACTCACGGAATGGGACTTTTTTTATGGCTGTTGGTCTGGCTGAGATGCTGACGACCTGGAAATACTGGACCAATAAACGGCAAAAGTCCCTTTTTATTCTCTGGATAGAAGAGATGCTGAGAGGAAGGGAAGCTCAGCTGCCAAAGATGGGACATGGTAGGAACCGAGCATCTTAGGTCAGCCACAGGCAGAGGACAACAGCTACCAAGAGCTGTGAGAAGCTAAGTTTTCAGAGTAAAATGAGCAGACGGTTTATACAGGTAGGATAGCGGCTGGAAAACAGGTACTGTAAGTTATTGATCCTATGGAGGGTGAGACAGCTGCAGCTGTGATGCACAAAGTTGAAATGCCTTTGACAGGCACAGAATAGAAACTAAATTACTAAATTGCCTAAGAGAGTGCTGGAATAGGTCTGAGGGGCAAGGAGGGACATCACTAGTGAAAAGGGAGGAAAGATGGTGAAATTCTGCCCAGAACGGTGCACAGTCTGATCCAAAATCCTTATTTAGGAGAGGGTAAGGATATTACTGCAGAGACAGAAGCCAAACCAGGTGAAAGGATAGGCCACCATTGGGTTAAAAAACTCCTTATATTGCTATTAACACACATTTCTAATGAGTGTTGGGGTATCAGCTACAGAATTCTCATTTAGAAATACAGATTTTCCATGTTTACTATCCACAGTTAAGAATTTCAAAACTTCCATTAGGGGCTTACTTTCCACCCCTGGCCCTGCATGCCGTCACCCCATTGACTGTTTTGTCTCACTTTCTCTTTGGTAGCAGATCAGACAGGCAATAGGCATCCGCTGTTTTGCCACATGGTGGGATCCTAGAGCAGGATCTTGGTGTTGCTTCTTTTGCTACAATAAACACACGCTTCTCTGCTTCTACATCAGAGCTGTGAAAGACAGAAATGTTACAATTACGCACATAAACGCTTCTAAGATGTGAAACTTTTGTGACTATTTTTAGCCCCGAGAAAGTCAAGGTTATTTGGGGGTTTCTTGCAATTTCTATAGCATAGACGCAGGAGGAGAAACAGATGGGCTAGTGGCTGTTACAGACCTTTATCCATGCCGCAGCAGTCTGATGTTCTCAGGCAACTATTGGCATTAAGAAGAAATAGAGTTTTCTAAGGCACAGCTGATTATGAGTGAAGCAGGTTAAAAAACGAGTTATGTGCAAAGTATGTTTTTTGTCTTGGGTGTCTTTGTGTCTTTTAACTTTGGGTAAAAATACCTTTTTGGTATTTTTGTTTGGTTCTTTTCTGGAACAAAAGCAAGTTGGAGAAAGTGGGTTAAATGTGATTTTAGTACCTAACCAAGCTAAAAATATCCACACTATCCCCCATCCCTCCGCAATGACTTAAAAAAGGGTCAAGCATCATGATCTTTATTTCAGGGTCTGTTCAGGACAAAAGTAATTTGTTTTCCAGAGCTCCTGAATGCTGATAATGAACAGATTAATGAGGAACAAGGTAATTATTCAGAGTGCAGGATTTGGGGAGAGATAATGGGCAACAGGGCAGACAGGGACAGGACTTCTACACTGTCAGTCACAATATTCTTTGTTGGTAGTGGATAAGGTTTTAAGCTAGGAAAGGGCTTGCTCAGCATGGTTTATAACCCTCAAGGTGAAAGTTGCTTTCTGAATCCGAGTGTACAGATGCTTAGTCTTCATTCATGCCCATAGCAGAAAAGAAATAGGTTTTTAATTTTGACTGTGCTGTTGCAAGAACACATGACAGCCCTCTCCTTATAAGTGTCTGTGAGTAATTTAATTATTACTGCTTGCTGTGCAATACCTCAGAGCCTGGGGGGAGCAGGGGGGCTCAGCAACTTGTTCAGTTTCTCATAGCTTTCTCTAAGGTTTGCATCCTCTGCCCTTTGGTTATCATTATTGGCATTCTCAAATTACTTTTTAAAACTGATGTGTTAAAGATAAGGTTAGTAGTCTTGTTTGTTTCCCCCCCAGCTTTTCTGGACCATTGTAGGAGGCATACGGTTATGATAATGACAACCGCAACCACACTACGATCTGCACGTTTTTAACGGCTTTCTCAGGTAATTTCTACTGGTTTATTACTTTTCCTATTTCATTTACTGTTGGTGCTGTTTCTTGCTACAGCTTACAATGTTTTCATTAGAATGACAATGTTCATCCATAATTTAGTATTCTTTTGCCATAAGACATGCTGTGTTTGCTCAGATGTTAAACACAGCCCACACAGTAGTTTAGGCAACCAGTATCTCCCAAATGTACCATCTAACTAAGTGCTAACCCATCTAGGGTATTTGGAATCAGACACCTTTTCCCAAGAAAATTCTTCCTTTAACTACAGGAAAATGTTCCCATTTTGCCTGTGTTCAGCTATTTTGGGCTTACCCAGAAAGAAAGAAATTTAGCAGGCTGGAGGGAAAAAGAAGTTGAAATAATACATGAGTCTCCCTGAGCTCACCCTGGAGACTGTGCCATAGGTAATGCCTTTCTTTGTACACTCTGTAAGTTCCCTTCTGTTAACTCCTCAGCAGATCTTTGGTGCATGTTCCCTCTCTTAAGAGTGATAACAGCTGACAGAAATACAATCATATAACCAGGTATGAGGATAAACATGTACCTGTAAGGTTAGATTTGTGTTTACTTGTCCCCCATCCAGTCTGTACGGACACCGAACGCACCACCATGATGGACCAACTGTGCTGCAGTCCCAGCTATTTCCTCACTCCTCACCCTTCTTGCCTATCTGAAGGATGGTGCAGATTGCACTTGTTCTGGCAAAGAAAACTCTGCCAAGGTGAGGTGAAACCTCCCCACTTGGACACTGACATGTTCTAGTATCAAGGATTTGTTCAACCCTTATAGAATTCAAAACGTTTCACAAATAACTCGATGTCAAGAATTGCCATGTTCAGTGCTCTTGTTTAACTAGTATATGCTTCGGAGCCACTTTTTGGATCTTAGTTTGGGTCATATTGCTTGGTCTCAATTCTATTTTTAAGCAAAAAGTCAACATTCAAACACTCACGTTAGAGGATGCTGGAAGATTCTTTGCGTATTTGTAGGCACCCCGAACACACACCCCTGCTCCCCAGTCAGCAGTGTTACATTAATTTCTGGTAGCATTCATAAGCCTTACAGAACTTGAAGCTTTGTACACCTCAACCTTTTTTTTTAATTATTTCTATACAGGAGGTAACGGGATCATCTGACTTACGCATGCCATACAGCCTTGCAAACAGCACATACTAGCTGCAGGTTCTCTGTGTGCGCACAGCCGTTCAGTATCCCAGGTTCCTACAACACACTCAAATTTGATGGTTCACCAGTATCCAAATTCTCAGGTGCTCAACTGTTGCAAGCTGTAGTAAGGCATCTGTAGCCACCTGTACGAGGTGTGAAACCACCTCCAAAAATTTATCAAGTGAAAGATACTGAACATGCTGCTGGAGCAGGCCCAAAGCTATTACAGAAGAGTTCTTGCTGCAGGAGCTACTCTGTAAATGCAGGCACCATTTTGTTCATTTTTATCCCATTATCATGTGAATATCATCTGAGGAATTTTGGTGCCACATTTAAACCCTTTTTTTTCTGAATGTTTTTGTGCCATTATTCTTCAGTACTGTATTTGAAAGCTTTCCTTGCAAAAGACCCAAAACCAACCAAAACCCAACCAAACAAAAACTCCCAATGTGGTGCTGAGCAATTACTGTTGTGACATCCCCCTGGAAATCAACTATCTTGTTGCAGCTTTACCTTTCATTAGCCATTAAATATTAAATAATGTTATAATCAAAACAATATTATACCATTTATATAGAAGATTGCAGAAAGGCTATACGTTTCCCTTAGGGGCCATAATCAAGTCTTTTTCTACATAGTCGAGAGTGGTTAAACAGCTGAAAGTCATAAAAGAACAGGAAGAATTTTAAGATGTGGAGAAATTGAATTTGTGCCAGTTTTTAAAAATAAGTCCCTATAATTTTCTTAAAATTTAGAGTCCAAGAATGGAGAAGGCAGCCATGCAGGGACAGGGAAAGTAACAGTGAAATGTGGTTCTGGATGTGGGAAAATTCAGAAGCTGTGTGTGTTATGTGTGAGGGGGTTAATTTGTGTTACATGCTTTCCAGCTGTGAACACATAAACTGAAATCCCAAAGGATAAAGATGTTCTTTTGTTGTTTTGTATTCATCACAGTCAGAGGAAAGCTTGCCTACCGATGCGGAGAGGATTTCACTGTCTGAAGAAATTACCTCATGACGGAGGCTGGCATGGAGATGAATGTAGACCGTGACAGGCTCTGCATTATCTTCAGTATCTGTAACACCAATGGGCAAGTAAACAGAAGCCAACACTGTTTCTTTAACATTTCACAATTTTTTATATTTGTGTTTTTCCATATTTTGGAGTAAAATTGAATGGTACCCCACATCTCATCTTTTAAAATAGGGGCAAGTTGCACATAGCGACATTTTTTTTCCACTAGTGTTTCTCTTATTTGCTATTTCTTCCTGGAACATCATTTATGGATAGTTTTTATCCCCTCCAGAATTGTGATTTTAAAAATTCGAAATTCGAGTCACACAGGTTACGTAAAATGCAGTTGGTGAGTGTGTGTCACAATACTTCGGCTCTGCTTACACCAGGAGAACTGTAGTGTTTTAAACACCGCTGTGTATCATTTTGATGCCAACTAGTTATCAAGAAGGCATTAAATTGGAAGAAGTATCAATGCGACGGGTAAGCTTTGTGTATTAGAATCACCCCGGTCATTCAGTAGTTAGTCTACAGTTTGCTTCCTGTCTTGTGTAATGCTGCAGCATGCTCTTAAAAACAGCAGATGTTCACTATAGGGATGGTTGCACTTCATTTGTGAACAAAGTGATTCCCGTGTGTCGTGGTTGAACCCCAGCCGGCAACTAAGTCCCACCCCAGCCGCTCGCTCCCTCCCCCGCAGTGGGGTGCGGCAGAGAATCGGAAGAGTAAAAGTGAGAAAACTCCCGAGTTGAGATAAAGACAGCTTAATAAATAAAGCAAAAGCTGCGCACACAAGCAAAGCAAAACAAGGAATTCATTCACCCCTTCCCATGGGCAGGCAGCTGATCAGCCATCTCCAGGACAGCAGGGCTCCATCACGTGAACGTCCCCCCTTTCCTCCTTCTTCCCCCAGCTTTAGCTGCTCAGCATGGTGTCCTATGGTACGGGATATCCCTTGGGTCAGTTGGGGTCAGCTGTCCCGGCCGTGTCCCCTCCCAGCTCCTTGTGCCCCCCCCCGGCCTCCTCGCTGGTGGGGTGGGGTGAGAAGCAGAAAAGGCCTTGGCTCTGCGTAAGCGCTGCTCAGCAGTAACGAAACATCCCTGTGCTACCAACACTGTTTCCAGCACAAATCCAAAACATAGCCCCATACCTGCTACTGTGAAGAAAATTAACTCTATCCCAGCCAAAACCACCACACCGTGTGTGTCATGACAAGGTATATTCTCTGTCATACCTTGAAACTCACGCAAGTCCAAATGATTTTAAATTGACTTGAATAATTGAAACAGAATTCGGCCTATGTGTTCTCACTATTAAGCTTTATAAAGCATTTATGATCCATGCAAATTAAGACGACTCATGTATATTAATGCTATGCTATTATTCTAATTATCTTTGCATATGGCATAGTAAATATTGATACTATTAATAAGGTTAAAGCAAGATGGAATTGAATATTCATAATTTAGCTCCCAGTACGTTACAGATGTTTTATACTGAGAATTAATGCTGTGTGAAGTTATATATAACTTTGATAGGCTTTAATTTGACTGCTTGTGTTATCTACCATATGTCTATTCTGTCCTTGATTATAACCTTCTGGCAAAAAAATAATAATTGTCTTCTACGAGGTTTTCCATAAGAAAAAAGAAACAAGAACTATACATGAAAAGAGCTCAAATTAGTCTCATTTTGAAAAGCTACCACATTAATCTCAAAGGCTTTTTGCTTGTTCCATCACTAGAAAGAAAAAATTTGTATATTTCCCCCTCTCTACTATAGTTGATTTTTCCTCCCCCATTGATTTAGTATGGTTTCAGCATTGCAACTTGCTTTTGATTCTTCATACCCTCCTCCTCCTCCTCCTCTCTATTTTGGGCCTTCCATATTTCTAGAATTTCAACTGAAAAATCCTGTGTGGAGTCCCAAACTTTTACTTGAACTCCAGTCCTTGTGAATCCGAGGTATCGTCTCTTGAATAGTGCTGGCATCTGAGATCTAGTCTTTCTAAATGTGAATGTAGAATTGCCTACTT
>JAVKLA010000053.1:284248-316623 GCA_034782735.1 Sagittarius serpentarius | reverse complement strand
CACGCTGCTGCCTCACACTGAGCCAGCCTGCTGTCGACCAGCACCCCCAGGGCCCTTTCTGCAGTGCTGCTCTCCAGCCACTCCTCTCCCCATTTGTGCTTGTGCCCAGTGTTATTCTGTCCCAGGTGCAGAATCCAGCATTTGTTCTTGTTAAATTTCATCCCATTGATGGTTGCCCAATGCTCCAATCTAAAGCTAACCTAATGGTGACTTCAGTATTTCTCAAAACAAAATGTAAGACATTAAGATGGCTACTAGTTTATACAGTTTTACAGAATGCATTTTATCTAAGAGTTCTTTTATATCTAAAAGAGTTCTTAACTCTAAATATTAGCTAGGAATTCCAATCCAAGGGATTCTCCACTGGAGGCATGGCGAAAGAGAGAAAAATGAACTGAGGGTGGGAGAAACAATAAGGAAAAGAGAGTAAGGTCTGAAACTGCTTCTATACCACTTTTTTTTCTTTTTTTTTTCCTCTAGCATTTTCATGCCACAACTCAGCAACAAATGTTTTAAATATGTGGAAAAAAACTGTTATCTTTACATGCTCTTTTGATATTATTCTGCTTTTTTTAAAACCAGCATATATACACATACACATTCCTCTACTGCTGCTTTCTTTCATCTCCAAAGATATGTCTCCTCCTCCATTTTCAAAGGTTCATAAAACGCTCTGATGCACTACATAGGCTAAACTACCCAGCCCTATGTAAGTTATTAGAAATACATATTGCTTTGGAGAACTTGCAAAATATTTGCTGATATTAAACATTTCATTTTTAAAAGTAAGATGTCTAGGTAAATGGCAATCCTCTGTAATGTTTTGGCTTAGTGGAAAATTTTATGAAACTTGAAAAGGTTTAAGGAAAATAACAAATCTATCTCTTTATTCATGTGACTAATAGCTTTTAAAATAAAGATTGTTTAAATTTATGACTACAGAATACTTTGAAATTCAAAATATAAACAGATTTCTCATTTTGCAAGGAGAATAAATAAAAAGATTAGCTGATATTGCTGTGATGATGCAAATGTATTAGTCACTGTGTCGATATTTGAACTCTGTAGCAAACACAAAAGGAAAACTTTATTTTCCTTTTACTGTCAGAAGCTCAAAATGGATTTCAAAAGTAATTAAACACAACTCTGCCAAATTTAATTCATACTTATAAAACTTCTAAGTAAGTCAGGTGTGGAGTTACAAGATTCTAAATGCAATACATTCAGAGTTCTCTAATAGTGAAAGTGGAATAAAAGGGATTTTATTTTTCCATGCAGCACAATGAAATGAGTGAGCAGTTACAAAAACTAAATGTGCAGCAGCACTGGTAAAAGGGCTGCCCTGCTCTGTTTCCTTGGAGCAGTGAGACCAGCTAGTCCTGTAGGAAGAAACACTTACATATTTATGCACCATACTCCATTTCATTTGACCTTTCTGTGCCTAAAAATCCACTGGGATAAGTTCAGCTTATTAAAAATATAACCAAGTCACATCAGAAACAATCTAATTTAATAATTCCTATTTACTGTTCAGTATATAGCGAAACTGAAACTAGCTTTTGATTCAGTGGATATCTGAATGTGGCTGATATGTAGATGCTCACACAGACATTGCTTATATATAATCCGCAGAGTCTGATCATGCTACAAGAAAATTATTTTTAGTGTACTATAGCTGTAGCTAAAACAACAAAAATTAAAAATAAGCAGATACTTTGCAAAATATCTTGCATGCTTGACATTCATAGGTAGTTTGTCTATTATCATTCAATAGTTTTTGAATAGACTATCTTATTTAACAGAGAACTGCAAAATAAACTATTTCTTTTATTTCTTTAAATGTACATTTCGCTGTTCCCAGCACTTCATTTTAAGGGACCATAAAGACATAGTATGTACTGCCAAGAAAAAATCTTTCAGCTTCCAACTAAAGTTGCTCATGAAAGGCATATACCTTAGAGGTCTGGGAATGAATTGTCTCTTTGTGTTCCTTTTGTTATTACAGAACTTGCTTTTATTATAAATATCAAGATAATTTGGAGATAAAATTAGCATAACTAGTGAACAGCATCTGAACCATATGAAAACAATGAAGTAGATTATGCCCTTAGTATTCTGTCAGAAGGTCAGCAAATGAGATTGCTAAATCTCATTTCTTTTTATACTCTTTAGTAACTACAGTAATTAAGTAAATGATACTGTTCCATTTGCTGGAGTGGTTGCCTACTGCAAAAACCACAAACAACCAAATAACACACACCCCTCCACCCCCTAAACCTGCAAGGTATCCTGAAGATGAAGCAAGCTCCTCAGTGCTCAGGCAAACAGAATCCTTGTTTGACAATGTTTTACATTGTTCAGTGGAAAAGGATTACCAATAGGCTATCAGCATGGCATGAATACCACTATCCTAAAGAGAGCTAGTGCAATAGATCACCAGCAATATGTTTTCAAATAACTTCCATGTTATTAACATAACAGACTTTTGAAAAATGGGTATTGAACACACTAAATCCACAAACATATTGCAATGACTGGTCATCAGTTAAGTTTTTGTTCTAACAGATAGCAAGAATCTGTATCGCAGGGCAGTTAAGATGCCGGAAGACTTAGAGAGAAAATGAGGTGGTTACTATTTTTCCCATCTAGTAATACCTCCAACTGATAGTGACTTGCTTGCAGTCACTTTGGGACTTCAACTAAAGTATTAGAGGTAATCTGAAACATAGAGAGATGTGGAATAACGCATTTCTTTTTATCTCTGTTCACAGCCAGGTAACAGGGATAACTGTTCTCCAGACCTGCTTCTGAACTTGGGGCTGGCTGGGATACTGAAAGACCTGACAACAAACCTTCTGACTCCATAACCCATTCTTGCTTGTAAATGCTTAATGACTACATACAGGCATTACTCATTTGGCTTTTATCATTTATTTTTAAACCTCTGTGTAATACAAAAAGTTACATATTTTTTTAGAGAATGTTGTCACTTTGTATTATCTCCCACTGTACTTTTTTTACTCCAAATAAGAGAACATTCTTTTGTTTGAAAACTGAAATATTTTCTAAGATGACTATTTCAACTATTAGAGCACATGTTAGGAAGTGTTTTCCTGATCTTAACCAGGTAAGCTAACAGAAGATGAAAAAACTTTGGTGTCGTTTGTAAGAATATTATGCAAATCTTACACTGTAAATCTTCATTGGTTTTATATTAATTTATCATCCTATTATAACTTTATCATAATTATTAACAGGTTGGTCTTTCTACCTTTTATAAACATTTATATGCTGTATTTTCATCCTATCAACAATACATTTTCTTTTATGTCCAAATGTAGCTGCCAATAAAGAAAACTTCGGAGTTTGGGAGTGGCACTCTGGTTCTGGGAGTGAGGCAGAGAATACAGAGCTATAGACCTGGTAAACTATTGGGGAAAATGGACTCAGGGGTAAACTTCACCTTGTATTAACCACAGCCTGCTGCATTAGCCAGTGTGCTTGCTTATTTCTCCAGACAACCCACAGGCTACGCACATGAAAATACAGTATATCTCCAACTTTTAGGGCTTATGTTAAATAAAAAAATCAAGAATATTTTCTTAAGTAAAAAAGTGAAAAAAAACCCACAACACAGGCAAAGTCTTAAAGGACAGTTGTACTGCTGCAGACCTATTATACACTAAAAACTATCACAGCTCTCAAAACGCTTTATGAAGAAACTGTTCCAAGACACTGCATCTCACCTAATTATGTGAAAAGGAGAACGAATCCTCCTACAAATGCTTTTTGTGGTTTTGTGATTTATTTACTTACAGAATATTGCAAACGCTTATTTCAGGAAATGTTATTTAACAACTGCAATATTAACTATTCAGCAAGCTTCCAACAATAAAGGTACAGTTGCCACGGCAACTAGCAGCTTTTTCAAGACTGCCTCAGGAATATTGCTCCAAAACTAAACACTATGGGTTTTTTTTAATATGGCGTCTTAAGAGCTAGTCTTTAAACAAATATAATCTGAAGTCTGAATGAAATTAAAGAGTCCCAGAAATAAAATTATTGCAACTGCCTCTTTGATAAAGATGTTTCAGGGCAACATCCAAATAATAGTAGTGATTTATCTGCTCTATCTACTTTCTTCCTGCCTTCATCTCACCAGAAACAAACCACGAAGGAGTTCTATGCAATGGTGGTGTCCTATCCTACTAAAGCAATATTGTATGAATCTGTATTGAGTAATATGGCACCCGTCCATTTCAATTCATAAGCTGATTGACGGACTACTTAGTTGAATTTCTGTCTACAATGCAAAAAGAGCATCGTGATACTTACTGCGTCTCAAGTACTGTATGCCTAACATTGTCTAGTTAGGACAAAATATCATTATAGAGCAATAATGGGCACCAAAGCAGAATGTTTTGATATTTCTGTAGATTTCAATAATTTTGTAACATGGTTGCATTCTAGTTCAAAACATCTTTTGTATGCATTTTTTAGCAACATTTCTAAGAAGAGAGAAAATTGCTCTTTGGGATACACCTGTTATGTAGAAAACAGCTTCACTCTTTTCAATGGTGAAGCTAGAGTAAACACTAGCTGACCGTGTTTCAGATTAAAAGAAGGACTAATAAGATGCATTCTTCCTTGTCTATATTTAAAATGCAAGAGTCCTTGGCATACAAGATTCTATGGTTATGTCTGGGCATTTGTAAAGCCTGAGAGAGACCTGGTTGCAATCCAGAACACATACTTTGATCTCTGAGAAATTAACTTCTTAAGTTAAGCAAGTAACAAATTTAGCCATACAAGCACAATACATTAAAGTATTTTATAATGGTATGATTTTAAAGCTCAAAGACACTATTTAAGTGAATTTAATTGTCAGTCTTCAGTAAAACAATACCTCTTCCCTTTTTTATAAAGATTTTCTTTGCTGGAAAGAGTTACTCATTGCAGTTGAAAAAACTCCTCTCAGTACATCTGATAACACAAAATTAATATACCGTGATTCCAGGAGTAATGCAGTATTTTAAGAAAGTATGAGCTCTGTTTAATGGTCTTTAGAAATACAGTAGAGAATTTTGTTGAAATAACTGAAAGTTGAAAACTGAGCCTTTGAAAAACAGAAAGAAGTGACTCACTGTTGGGACCAAAAAGCTGCAAATAATATCTTTGAGAAACTAATAAATGAATGACTTGTGAAACAGCAGATGATTTTCTCGATCAAAGCACAGATTGACAAAAGAAAGTGGAAATAATACTCTGGAAACCAAACACCTGTACAGTGTGTATATATGTATATGTAAAGTGGATTGACACATCTGTTCAAACACTGAAGTCTTTGTATCCTGTCTTTGAACTTCTACAGTATTATCCACTTCAACTATGAAAAGTAGTTCTGCCTACAGCAATGGCACCCTTTAAAATATTTTACTTCAAGTATAATCTACTGGAAACAGGGCAATATAGTGAAACACTATTACAAAGGGGATCAACAGAGGTGTCACACAATTGGCCGTATTTACGAAAAGTGAAAACCTGCACTACGATTCTCCTTAGGTTGCTTTCCGGAAAGCCAGCATGCTTCAGTGCTCTACATCATTCATAATAGCAAATGCTTTTACTTGTGTTGTTAGTATAATTTTTCTTTACCCAATTATAAACAAATAAAACTCCCTAAAACAAACAAACAAGCTACAGCTCTTTCAAACCATGCTCCTTAGTATAGGAACCTGATCCCTTTTACTAGAGAGAAACAGAACCTTAGAAATTGCTCCTTTTTTTTTTTTTTTAAATTAAGTTCTGACTTCTGTATGAGAAACCTGAATCACAAAAAGCCTCTCAAGTTGAATGATAAAAGAAATACTTATACTTAAAGATAAAGCATTTAATGGTCTGCATTGTCTTTAATTTTGTTAAAAATAATAAAGATATAAAACAATGAAATATACTCCTGAATGGAAAGTAAAGAATTTTTAACACCATTTATTTTTAAAAAAGTTCAATTTTGAAACAGATAAGTTATTTTTGGTATTGTGAAACTGTTTGAATCCAGTTTGTTCTAGTTATCAGAACCCTCAAAAAGCGTCAAGGACACAATTGTAACACCTTGCCTTTTTCCCAAACAATTTTTTTATGAACATGAAGATCAAAGTAAATGAATAGAAATATTCAGAAGGAGATACTCCAAGTCAAAAATTTTAAAAACCTGAAATTTTCAGATTCCTTATGGCAAATATAAATATTTCTGTATCACAGTATATTTGAGTCTGGATGAGACATCTGGACATAATCTAGTCTACCCATCCCAGCCAAGATGACTTCAGGAAGTCAAACACTACCCCAAACGTAAATCATTAAAAAAAAAAATCAGTCTTGATTAGTTAATGGAAACACCTCAGCTGTACATAGGTGATGATTCAAATTTCACATCATCTCTGCTTACGTAAGCATTAAGCAGGCTGCTGGGAAAAAAACCCAACCTATAGAGCCACACAATCAAGTATGCTATTCAATTAAGCTGACAATAACCTCCCTAGAACCACTGGCTATTGCTCCATAGCACATCTCTTTGGGAAAGGTTTCTGCTCCTTCCTCCATCCTAAGCAGGGCCTCTAAGGGCTTAGATGTTCCTGAAACTGTCTTCTCTGTGTCATCTTCCCTGTTCAAATTTACTGTTGTGCACCTGTCTCCCTACTGAGTGGCCAAGATGTGGATATGATTTTTCCCATTGTAATACTTATTCTAGTATCCGCTCTGAAACAAAACTATTCATGTGATAAAGAAATGCACACGCTTCCTTTGCATGTTGTTGTAAGAACCATTACAATGAAGGCATACTCAGCTCAACCTTGCAAAATTCAGGGTCCTAGTGAAGCACCCATGTATGCAGGCCACTAGAAAGTAAATGGAGTCACCAGGTCTCCGATAATTTACAATCTCCAAGGATGTAACATTAAAATATAATTTAACACATAGAACAAGAAAAGGGTGAGAAGGAAACTTCCCAAGTAATTTCATAAAAACATTCAAAACCACAGCCACTTGAAAGTATTAACAAATTGAAAGCTGGACAAATATAACAGCCACGAGGATAATTTTCCTACCCCTTCTCACTAGAAACAAAGTAAATTGTCTGGCTTAGCATACCCTAGTTACATTTGCACATGATAGCTCAGTCTATAGTTACTACTAACATTATGAATTAATCTGTAATTTGAAGGAGTTCAATGCGGAAGAATTTACATCTATATGTACCCACCCTATATGACAAAGCTTATTTCTGTCAAAATCTGTTAATATTCAAACCAGAAAAGTCAGTACCTTTGGAGCTGGTTATCTAAACTTTTCCACCTATCTTTGTTTAGATTTGGGACTTGAGAAAATTAGTCTGATTTTTCGGGGGTACTATCTTGTGAGAAAGAAAATAAGCCAATTTTATTTATTTGCACAATATGAATAATGGTAATTCAACTTTTAAATATTTTGCATTGAAATTTTCATTGTTATTAAAAGATAGACAAAATATGACATCTGGGATGGTTTCACTGTGTCTTTATGAAATCATAGTTTATTGTAATTGAATTTCCTACATTTTTTTAATATATTAATTTTATTAATCTCCCATCCGTGTAAGAAGAGAGTAAATTCAGTACCAAGACACACAACGTAAAAGCTAAGTACAAAAGTACAAAAATACATCAGATTTTTTAATATCTGCCAACTAAAAGGTTTTTTTCTTTCATTCAGAAAGCATGGATTTACTCTCTTTCATCTTCCATGCTACAAATAAGACTTTCCTTCTTACTTTTACTGTCTGCATTTAGGGATTAGATATTTAAATTAGTTGGTGGACAACGAAACACATCAGTATTTTACCTATTTAATGACAGCCTCACTTCTAAAATAGATGAGATGATACTTGTTCATAAACAGATTCTTTGGAACTGATGCCAACATGTATCCTGTGTCTTTGAAAACAAAAGAGTAATTTAAAAAATTTACAGTTTGTGAAATGCTAGTCTTAGTAATTTGATGAACTATCTATACAATAGGAGAACAACCACTGACCCATTAATTAGCTCAAAAGTCCACATCAATATGTTTGCTGTTTCATTAAGTTTCAGCTCTATAAAAATGCATACAAATAGGATTACAAGTGGGATTTCCTATCCATTTTTTGACAATAATTATGTCTTGCTCCAAACGTTTATGCTTCTGATTCATTTAGAGTCAGTCCGTATCAGGTCAACTCAGTTTTGATTTCATTAGGGATGAACATACATCCAACATTGTTGCCTGAGTTGAGACTCAGATTTTTCAAAGATCCGCAAAATCTAAACTACAGTGACCTGAAGTAACACCGATGCTTGTCACCTCAAATGAAGATCAGCAAAGGCATTGGTATGGCAGAGTTTATAAGGAAAGCAAAAACTCTGTTGTTATGACTAGGCAAACCCAGAGGCATCCTGTTTTGGACTGAGATACAGACTTCCTTTAGATAATGTTTAGTGAGTTGACTTCTAAATTTCCTCTTGGATCATGAATGGCTGAGCCTTGACTACATTTTGACTTATTGCTGTTTCATGCTACACATTCATTGTCTCTCTCAGCGATTCCAGCCTCAGTGTGATTCTGTGTGAAAATTCACAGAGTATTCAGAATGTGTATTACAAGGCCACAGGCCAAGGTCTTTCACTGTGTCTTGTTAAATAAGACAATTCAACTTGATGATCAGTGTTTAAACTTTTCTGGATGCTCTGGATGCTCCTGCTCAGACCTAATTTCACACATCTCTCTATCCTCCCCCTCACTCTCCAGAGACTCCTCCAGTTTCCTGACCTGAGTAGTTCTCCCTCACAACAATGTTCATTATTTATTTCTTTCCTAAAGACCTTCTCTCTCCACCATCCTTCTCTCTTCAGCGTGCCATTCTATACCCATATTACTTTGCTCATGAAGTATCTTTTGGAATATAGTTAACTACCTTCTCAAATTGCTTTTTTAAAAATTAAATCTGCCCAAAATAATAATAAAAAGGCCACAGCAAGTTACTTTTTAACCCTACTCACCTTGACAACAGGTGAGATTCATAGCATATTGCTTTGATTCATTCAGGTCACACTAGCATTATTTCAAAGAAATCTCTTTTCAGATCACTCCTAGTCAGTCACGGGTATGTCTGTGTAATTGTTTCCTCTAACCAGCAGCAGTAGTATGTACTAGCTCAGCTATTACGCTGTGGTAAAGGCTATGAAGAATTGGAATAGTGCTACAGTTCCAGCCATAGAAATACAGTATGCAAATCTTAAATAAAGTTATGCTTGTACTTTGCTACTGAGGAGGTAGCCAATCATTACATACCTTAATAACTCCTTAGTCAGTTAATAAGAGTCTTCAGTTACAAACCCTATATCAAAATGCAGCAAATGTCAAGGTAATCTGAGTAACATTTTAGGAAACATAAAGTGTTTAAAAGAGAAAATCACCTTCATGACAGTTGAGCTGAAAGTGCATTCTCCTTCGTAAGCTGTTTCTTTCTAAAATAACTTTCTTATTTAGAAGCTTCATGGTCTGAGAAGGAGGTCAGCTGATGGGGCTCTGTGTCTATTCGAGGTGACTCCTGCTCAGCCCCATCACATGCCAGGGGGCTTCCTTTCTTCTCCTTAAGCGTTCAGGACAGGAAACATTTTTGTTCTGCTTGGTAGAAAGATTTCTTGTAAATATTTACATATAGTTGGAGAAAAGTAAACCTTGATTGTTCTTGACTGTTAAGATTTCTCTTCTTCCCTTTTCCATTCTCCACTCTTCAAAATTACAGTCCAATACAGAGGTAGAAATACAAATCTGTTATCTCCCACATTCAAAACTGACTTTTTTTCCCTGAAAAATAAGTTCAATAGTTGGCATTAAAATAACATTCCTTAGTAATATAAATTTATTCAGATAGGTACAGACACCAGCACATCTTTCTAGCAATAAATTTCTGTTAGGAAAAATTTTGTATATAGACGGGACATGAGAAGTTTGCAATCCTCTTTTTATTTTTTTAGTTCCTACATATTTTTCCCTAATGTACTTATCAATAATCCTAACAATATCCCAAACAAAAATGATGTACATTTGAATATTTAAATGATGAGACAACTCAAGAAATGTCTCCTTGCAATGTTAAATATGAATGTTCATACATTAAGGTGGATACTATGGAGGAAACTGTTGCAAGCTTCATAGTAATATGAACTGTGCTTTCATAGTAATATGGGGTTAGTAGAGCAGTAGTCTAAAAATAGTTGTTAAATGTTTCAGGATTAATGTAAAATGGGAATGTTTTCCTTAGACCCTAATTTGACCTGAAACAAAAATGCTACTTCTCTAAAAGGTCCAGTGTAACGTGAACCTACATTGCAGAATTATTTGAACTACCTGAATAGCGCAAAAGCCAAACACCCCCATATGACCATTCCCTTGATATATGGACCTCCTTTCAGTAGAGCATATTTAGCTGATCTGTGTGACCACAACCCTATGAGAGAGAAAACACAGCCACACAGACTAGTTTAGATGCACAGAAGCTGCCCCATACCTGCTGGTTTGTTGCTCTGCCTTCTAGCACCACTTTAGATTTCCTTTATACAGAATAGAATCCATCTCCTTGCTCTGAAACCTTTAAGACTGGGAAAGAAAAGAAGCCCAAAAGTGTCTGATTGTACAGCATACATTTTATATTTTTTACCAAGCCTTTAAAGCTGCAAGGTTTCAGGCACTTTTATCCCAAAATTAAAATATATTAATCAATGTCTAACCCCGATGTCTTCTCAGATGACCACTTCCATATACCACAAAAAATGGTGCATAGTATAGCATGTATTCAGGCTTGAAATCTACTTCCTCAGCAAAATTTTCTCATTGATTTGTCTCTGTATTTGGATGCAAAAGGGAGGACAAGAGAGATTCTGTTTTCGGTTCCTTGTAACCTTTCTGACTTAAGAAGACAGATGGAAAACATGTATCTTTGCACTTGTAAAATAATCATTTGCTACCTGACAACACTAAATGAATGCCATTGTAACATAAGCATTTTAAAGTTATTGACTGAGTTTTTCCATATTCGATAAGTCATTAAATATAAAAGTAAGATATGCCTTAAAATTTCCCATTAGTAACTGTTCTCTTTTCTACTCCCAGGTAACCAATTCCCACACAGCTGTTATGCCCCCACTTACTCTCTGCATCTTTATAACTGCAGACTAGTTGCTGCTATATAAACAGAAGGTCACACAGTGTCTGAGACCCAGAGGAGAAAATGTTATTGACAGAAAACTCCTCTGATATCAGATGTGGAAACAGTACAACTGATGATTTTGGTTTAGGTGGAGTAAAAACAGCCTATGTTTGGGGGAGGGGGGAAGAATGGTTTACAGACATATGTAGAGATATGGCTCTCAGAGAACTGTATTGACTCTTCCAGACAGTTGTTTCATTTGTCTAAAATACTTCCTACTCAAAATATTGCCTACAAGTCTGTGGAATTAAACACAAATTTATCACCAGAAATAGCAGAAAGCAAGAGAAATTGAGTTTCATCCTGATACAGCAAGAGAAAAACAGCCTTGCTTTTTCAGCAAGATGAGGAAGTAGATAAAAGGAGAAAATCTTTCTCCTACATCAAAAGTTAGAAAAAAATGCCTTTTCATAAAGAGGAACTGAAAAATAAGAAATTTTAAGCAGACACAAATGAAAGCAAAATATAAGCTATGACGTAATTAAAGGAAAACAAATGTGATCTAGGTTACTAAAGAGAAGTAACAAGGTTTGAGGTACACAAGAGGGATTAAAAAATGCTAGCTATGTACACAATATTGCCTCTGTTCATAGTTATGATCAGTGATTAATTTGTCTCTTTAAAACAAGCAATCAACAAAAAAACATAACTTGAAACAAAAGCTATTTTAACAACTGGGTTCTATGGCAGGAAGCACAAAGGCAAGGCCCTCTGAACCTCTAAAATGCTGCTTACCATGGGTATCTTGTGATTCAAATTTAAATTATGTTAAAAAAAAAGGGTAAAAAGGCCAAACAAGTCCAAAGGTTATGTTAAATAGCTAATATAATTGTCAAAAAAACCAAAACCAGAGTAATTGCTATAGCCAAAGCTATATGTAAGTACCTTACATTTAAATGTATCAGTTTTCTTCAGAGCAGCATTTTAATGGTATGCTTCAAGAGACAGAATGCTTCAGAGAAAATTAAGGGCAGATGATCAGTGACAGATATGATAGTCCTTCAGTTACTCTGCACAAAAAAACAGAGGCCAGAAAAAACCCTAATCAATTTCTGATTTATTTTGACAAAGCCAGAATCCAAGTGCCTAACTCATACCTTTACCACTAGCTAATTTTGTGTCTTACACTGAGCCTTCTAAAGGCCTCAGAAGACATATTGCTTACCATTGCTTTTATTATGTCCACTATTTATTTAATAAAGATCAACAATAAGTTGAAATGTCCATGGGCCCAATTAGAACTTAATGCTCCTTTGCATTTTAAATGTTTTCAAAATGTTGATTCTATGGCAAAATTTTATAGGCAGAATTATGTACTGATTTTCTTATGACTTAGTCCATTTCAATGGGTGCAGTTTATTTATGTTAACTTCATTGTACCAATTAAACTGCACACCACCACACATTCTGATATTGGAGGTCAGTGCTCACTTGCTTCTCTCATCTAGTAAGATCTCCCATCTTCAGGTTCCAAAGAAACTTCACTGGCTCTGAAAAAAAAGCCCAAGCGACTAAAGAAATCCTTGTTGTAGGAAGGTTTTCTTACTTGATTTTCTAAACCAAACAGTTTTGTTTAATTCCCAACTTCCCTATTTGTTTAGAACATGTAAAACACAGTCCAAAGGGAAAACATAACACTGTAAATTGCACAGGACTTCTTCTAGGCTTTATAGCCTTTAGAACTGGAAAAATGTTGTATTTATTTATTGTTTAACTTGGCATTTTCAGTGCTTACTGCAGCTGTAGAAAGAGATAATCTGCAAAACCACAGAAGGAGAATGAAAAAGGTAAGAATATAGCATGTGTAGACACAAGGAATTATTACTTAAGAACTTCAAAGAGTACAGAGAAAAATGAAGGATGATGCAGCATAGCTGCAGAAATACGTGTTCACCTATATATTTTGCAAGTTTAAATAAGGGCCTGGTTTAATAAATGGAGCACACTTAAAACAAGGAAGATGGCAACACAAATGAAGTTATCACTGAGGTACTGTGGATGCCCCATCCCTGGAAGTGTTCACGGACAGGTTGGATGGGGCTTTGAGCAACCTGGTCTAGTAGAAGAGCAGGGGTGCTGGAACTAGATGATCTTTAAAGTCTCTTCCAACCCAAACGATTCTATGAGTCTATGATTTCTGCTAAGGTCAAAAGTCAAGCAATAAGTGGTGTCACTTTCTGACGTGAAAGGCTCTTTTCCACTTTATTACAAACCTTGTTATTAAGTGAGAACTGGTTTTGTTAATGCAACTCTAAGCCAAGATCACAGAAAGTAAGAAAAATAGCAAAACACTTTATATTTTCCTCTGTTACAGCTGTATCTGTTTCAGACATGATTTTCTGAAAGCATTTGTGTTCTTGTAGATCAGTAAATATTGCTTGTACCTGGCCACAGCTTTGTTGTTGAAGTCACACAGGCCTCAGGATATTTCAGACCTTGGGCTTGCCTTGGCCTGCCCGGAGTTGTGATTTGGCTTGTAGCAGCAGCTAACATGCTGGTGACTATTGCCAAATTTGTTTTAGTTTCTCTTCAGCTTTGTAGAGGTGTGTGGCCTAACACCTACTGTTACATATGGGGTTTGCAGGAGGTGGCTAGTAATAGCAATCAGTTATTATGTGTAGAATGAACTACCCGACTGTAGCATAAAGCACACTGTGAGTACAGATACATCATTATAGCAGGAGCCTTGAATGTACAGTCATAGGAAGCTACCTGAGGCACCAGGGCTATCACCTCACCAACGCTACTCACCAGCGGTCAGTTACTGGTTATCAAAGAAATGCAGTCCTGGAAGATAAGCAAAAACAGTGCTGCGGATAACAAACAGAACAAAGAACAGTATGTAACGTATACCATAGATAGGAAATGTGGATGCACCATGGAGCTGCGAACCAAGGAAGAAAGAGCAAGGTGTTGAGTGTGTTAGCAACATGTAGAAACAACTTTAAGTGGGTTCTCATATGTGGATGAAGAAACCACTAACATCACACTTCTGGCAAAGAACTTGAAACACACCTGACTTTTCACACCATTGCCCACTGCCAGCCCAAAGCCATCAGTCTCAGGACTTGGGCAGCAGTGGAAGGAAGGCAAGCATAACAGAAAGAGGTGGATACTCAGAAGTTTGTGTATATTAATTTTAACTGTATTTCCTTAAAACTCTAAGTCCTAGCAACACTGCAACTGGACTAACAATAATGTTTTAATTAGACTGTTAAGATTTCAGCTAGACTAATAAAGAATTCTTGACTTACATATAAGATGTGCTACCCTCCTTGCGCAAAAGAGAAATTTGAGTGCAACAAAACGGTGGGAGACTATCCTCCAGAAGCGGAGAGAAGTAAAGAAGATGGAGCCATACTATTCTCAGTGGTGCTCAGTGACAGGACAAGAGGCAATGTGCACCAACTGCAATTCCAGGAAATTCCATTCAAACACCAGAAAAAAACTCAGGGTCTGTGTCAAGTGGCTTGTACATCCATAGGTAGTTGTAATTTTTTATTTCTTACACATTTCTATCTGCTATGAAAAGAAATTAATACATTCAAACATAAAAGAAAAAACACATATGAAGGAAAATACTGTGTATCAAAAAAAATTTAATTTAGAGAGGTAAAGATATTAGAGTGTGTGAGAGAAATGGAGAATATATAGTACGAAAAGTACAGACTACATGCGTATTTTGTGAATCCTTATTTTTCATTGCCTTTGCTTTTGAGATCATCTTCCAGCTGTAACAAGACTAGTAAGCATTACAATGGCAGCCCTAGAAACAGTGAGTGCTCAACCAATGAAGGAGTTTCATCCATATAACATGCTGCTCTCTGATAGCATCACTATATTGTAGAATGTATTTTTGAGTAACGTTTTAATTTAATATGCTTGTATAAACATTCCTGTTCCAGCATAAAGAGGAATTGCTGGGAGTTTTGCCAACCCATGTCTGAACACAGTGTAAAGAGACTCCTCCTCTGGATGTAACCAGCGGCAGCAGTTAAAGGAGATATGATAGGTCCTTCACAGATGACTTAACGCAAATTTTTTAACAGAAGAAAAGAACCAGAACACATTGCTTTTCTGCTTTAATTTTAAGCTAAGGGAATAGGGCAAGCAAGCAGTTCTAGCCTCTTCAGTGGGACATAAGGGCTGTACATATTTCAGTAAGTTCAGTGAACAGAAATGCTGTCAGGCTATGAGATTACTTTAAGCACAGTAAGTTTCATTTTGGTTTTTGGCAAACGCAGCAACAAGATGTACTGCTGTATAAGTAAATGAATGTGCTTACAAAACTTTAACAATTAACTTTACCAGAGTAAATGCAATAGACATATGCCTATGTCTGCTAAGATTTAGCTGACATCCTTTTTTAAATATATCTATATACCAGGCATTTTTTCCTCATGTTGTTATTGCTGAAAGGTAGCTTAGTCCTTTAGAAGGACTTTGAAACACTTCAGTAAAAAAACAAAAGAACACCACTGGAATGACTCTAAGTGGACAAAGTAATCCAACATGAAAGAAAACTGACTAAACTTGTTGACAGAGTCTTTGGGCTCCCAGCTGCAAGGTTACAGTAACTTAACCTGGATCTATCACGGAAAGTTAATTCTCATTTTCAAGTAAGAAGGCCTAGCATTTGTTTTTACATGCCGATATTTAGTAAACAGAATAAATTTTTACTTTCATTTCCATTTTGTTTCTCATTAATATCCTCTCCAGTCGGTTGTTATTTTCACAGCCCTTGCATGCACAGTTGGAGAGAGGGACTCAGAAGGATAAGAAAACCAACCGAGTAGTCAAGGAGCTCATTTATTTTAAGACAGCATTTTCCCTGGTGTAGTCAAATCAAATGTAGAGTTGCCTTTAATTTGGGTGGTACTACAAGAAATATCTATACATTTCTGCCTTCACCTGCGTTTCAGAGCCAAAGGCTTTATGGACAGTCACATTCAGTGGGCTGAAAGTTATAGCCAATCCAGAGAAATTAAAATATGTAAATTCTAAAGGAGCTACTACTAACACTATTGTTTGAATTTCTCTGTCCATTCAGTTCATCCACCCCAACCACAGTCAGATGTTTTGCACTCAGATATTGCATCTGTGAGAAGAAAACACAGTATCACTTATTTATTATCATACATTCTTGCAGTTTACAAGAGGCAAAACACAGAATAGCAAAAATTGAAAAACAGAAAATACAGTAAGGCTCATTGCTAAAGGCTAGCACATAGGAATCTTTCTAATAGTGTAAGGAACACCTACAGGTATGTTAGCTTTCTTAAAATTATAAATACTTGTCTGTAGTCTTTACCTTCTGTAGTTCTTTAAGCTAAAGCGAGATAAAAGAATCACCCAGTTAGTTACTTACATTACAAAATGTAGGTTTAGTGGCCCAGACTGTTCTTATAATCCACCTACAAAGTGTCTAAGTTCTCATGTCCACTCTTGGTATGGGTATTTTGCTTATCCTGCCTATGTTATATATAAATATATTTATGGCAGCAGAAAGTCACAGCCATAAGGAGGAATGGAACAACCTGCAAAAAGTCCCAACTACAACTTTTTGCATTGCTTCAAGATTTAAGCAGACTAATCTTCACTTGGCCAGTAAACAGCTCAAACTTTTCTAGAGGCCCACTTCCATAATAAGCTATATCTCCTCTCTTTTAGAATTATCATTTAAAGACTATTCAGGTGCCAAACGATAATTCCATATAAGCAGTGATCTGATGAATTGGCCATGTCTGGAAATCCCACAGACATGGCTATAGTCCTGCACATACACGATAGAGCCAATGCCTTATACACCAAATCTATCAATGCAAGCAATTTAAAGAAGATGAACATCCGTTTGTATCACTTCTGTTTCAGCATCGCTCCACTGGGCTGGTCTGTTGTAGCAGCCTGGCTGAAATTCTGTCCTCCTCAGGCTACACAAAAGCCTCTTCTAGGAATGGCCAAGAGATGTGGTTATGACTCAGCTTCCCTCACAAACAAGGGATATTTATTTATATTTAGAAAAATAATTTATTTTTATAAAATAATTTATAATGGACTGTTGTAAAGAAGCTTCTTTTTAAATGTGATGAAAGAACTGGGTAAGGTGAGTTCTGCTCATTTCTTTACAGGAAAGAGAGAGAACATTTACTGACAGAAAAAGGTTGCAGGTGGAAGACTGACAGATGCAGCATCTTCCTGGAGACATAAAGAAAACAACTTGGGAAAAAGACTGAGATCTGGTCTGTTTGCATAACAGGCACTCCCAGATAGCCAGTGGTTTTATTTTAGGAGTCTCCTATGAAAGACTGAGAATAGACAGGCTTTTTAAGTTTCCCAAATCTTTGTAAACACTGCATCTTTGTTTCTGCACCGTGTCCCAGAAATCCCAATTATTTTGTCTCCACCTTTTAGACTAAGCTAGCTATGAGAATCTGAGTTTTAAAAAGCAATTTCAGGGCACACAGGCTGACCCTGAAAAAAATCAAATTAAAGTAAAGATAAGGATCAGAAATATATTCAGTGACTAGCAGTTTATAGTTTTGCAAAGGCAGCTTCCTCTGAGAACAACCAAGAGATATATACTCCCCCAGGTAATAAAACAAACTGCTAGTTGTATTAAAAGCAGCACTGAACATAACTGAAGATTCATAGCAAAGTATATGAGTTTTTCACAGTTTGCTTTTCAAATATATCCATAGTTAGACTATCATTTCTCTTACAGGTAAAAGCAGTGATTATGATTTTAATTACACCACTGTTACTGAAATATTTTAAGGCTTGAATTACATACACATATGTAATCTCACAGATAGGTTAAACGATTTGAGGTACCACACTGGTAACTTCATATATGGCAACATTGTTCCCCTTTCTGAGACTGAAGCAGAGATACTGAAACCGAGAGGGAGAAAAGTATGTGGAGAACATAAAAAAGGATGAGTAGTTACTTATTTTGCTGCCTAGGTTGCTCTGTTTCCTAGAGTAAGCAAGCAAGCAAGCAAGCACTAACCCAGCAGCTCATTGTCACCAGATGAGAGTAAGCAGGAAGGACACCTCCGCATTTCCTAGTCGTTTGCATAACCTGTGACAGTTGTTGGTATCACCTATCAAACAGTAGACAACTATCCTTGCAAGCAAATGAAACGGGGTGGTGGAAGAGAACAAGGGATGGCAGCTTTGTGTTGCATTAGCAATTTGAATCTACTGGGGAAGAGTTCTGAAAAACACCAGAGCCAGCTAAAGGTAGCTGCTGAAAGCATGCAACCTGGATGTTGTGGGTTAATCCCAGTAGGCAGTCAAACCCCGCACAGCTGCTCGCTCACTCCCCTCCGTGGGATGGGGAGACAATTGGAAGGATAAAAGCGTGAGAAATCATGGGGCGAGATAAAGACAGTTTAATAGGTAAAGCAAAAGCTGTGGCCAAACAAGGCAAGATCAGGAATCCATTCACTGCTTCCCGTCAGCAGGCAGATATTCAGCCACTCCCCAGGAAAGCGGGGCCCCGTCACACATAACAGTTACTTGGGAAGACAGATGCCATAACTCTGAATGTCCCCCCTACCTCATTCTTCCCCACAGCTTTTATTGCTGTCATATGGTATGGAATACCCCTTTGGTCAGTTGGGGTCAGCTGTCCCAGCTGTGTCCCCTCCCAACTTCTTGTGCACCCCCAGCCTCCTCGCTGTGTAAGCACTGCCCAGCAATAACTAAAACACTGGTGTGTTTTCAGCACAAATCCCAAACATAGCCACGCACTAGCTACTATGAAGAAAATTAACTCTGTCCCAGCCAGTACACTGGAGCAGCTACCTTTTTATTGGGGGGGGGGGTGTTGTGGTTTGTTTTGTTCTGTCTTGTTTTGCAATCATGAAGATAATCTTTATGTAAATTCAAACTCAAAACATTTCAACAGCTATTTCAGTAAAGAACTGACTGTGATACACAAGCTTCAGAGAAGTCACAGTGACACACACAGAAAACACCAGCTCTCTAGCCTATTAAAAAAAAAAAAGATCACATGAAATTGCTATAAAATACATTTCTTAACACATTCAGATTCTCAGACTTTCTTATATAAAACTGCAACATGTGAGACAAAATACCGCAAGTAATAATACTCACAACACCAAGAGGCAGATCATCAGAAAAGAAGAAAGAGAATTACAGCGTGCAAGAAATTCCCTTCAGGGTAATATGAGTACAGTCTTTCCCAGATAGACTGAGCTTCTTTTCAGATTGGAGAGAGGGCTCTGAAAAGCACTACCTAGCACATCCGTCTGTAAATGCAGATAGCATGGCAAATATTATAGAGATTCATGGAAAAGAGCAAAAAAACGGCATCTCAGTGAAAGAGTGTAACATTTCATGAAACATTTTCATAAGTGCCACCATTAACATGTGGCACCTCAGTAAGACACAACTCTGTGAAGACCCTCACCAACTAGTAATGCCAAGCGTTTGACATTAGATACTCAGTAAAAACACTTTCATTCTCTTTTTGATCTGTTTCTTGAGCAAGACTGTTGCCTGTTAGGACACAGACAGCACACCCGCTGGATTTCTAGCGGACAAAGCAAGAAATCCTAATGTATTAAAAGAAATCCTAATGTATCATTGGCAATTGTTTAATTTCAACAATAAAGGATTTAATTATTCATAGGAAAATGAGAAATAAAAATCCAAAGTATCATTTTTAAAAAGTATTTCTAATCATTTGTATGTTTAGCAGTCTCAAAGCAATACAGGCAGTTCACAGGCAGTTCATATTTAAATGTATAAGATCAGAAAGGAAAGCTGTCATTGGTACTTGCACAACAAAATGAGAGCACTTGTATTTTTAATATCCAGATGTGAGCATTCCACTGGTAGATCTAATTCCCTCTGCTTCACAATAACCAATAAATAGCCTCTTTCATTGCATGTGATGAGAAATGCTTACTGACGAGCAATACTGCTTTAGAGACACTATTGACTATAGATACCAAACTCAGTAATTTAATAAAAATGCAATGATTCTGTGGCTAGACAGAAAATTTGCATGTGAATTCCATGCTACTGATTTCCAAAGAGGAATATTAATTACTCTATGTGTACATATAATTTGTGTATGTGTATTTGCAAATAAATTCTTATCTCATTGGTTTTGCTTAATTTTACCAGAAAAATATCCCGGGATATGTAATCAAAACCACAAAACATAGTCTGTAATATTTCAGGTAAGCCCTTTGTGCTTCCATTAATAATGACCAAGGTTATTTAAGATGGGAATACTGTTTGAAGTCTGCACTGAGGATAGGAGAATGGAGTTTCAAATGTCAAAAAGGAATTCTTTTTCCTGCTCAGTAAAGGATGCATTTGATGCTAAGGTTCATTTAAAAGTCTAAAACTGGAAGCACGGAAATGTGACATCAGATAACATAAATCGAAGTGTCTGTATGTGGTGCAGTCTATTCAGAGATAAGAAAAAAAAATACGTCAGACAATAGACTAGGCACGAGGTGGTTTCATGGGTTTTACAAGCACCAACGTAACAGTCACACTGTGTGAGAATTCACTCAGAGATTCTAACCGGACGCAAATATTATTCGCTCCAGCTATGCACACTTTTCAAAGAGATGTTACTGAGCAATCATTGTAAACAAGATGCTTTTGGAGATGTTAAGAGGGTGCTAAAGTGAATTTCCTGTTAGATCAGATACTGTGGAGAAATATACACTGTTAATAGAATGAGACTGGTATCAAAGCATGAATTTGTTGTCCTAACATACAATAAGAGTGGAAAATGCATCAGCGTCCATTTCACTTTGTAGCAACAAATATGATATTTTATTGCACAGTATCAAGAGTAAGAAAACATGTAATATCTTATACTTGCTTTTCAAGCTCTTCTTTTCTCTTTTTTCTTGTATTCTGCTTCATGCTCCTTTTTATCTGTTATTGTCTTTCCAGCTACATAAAGCCCATCCCAACATTATATTGACAAACTATCATGCTGTGCATCAATTTTCCCTCTCTTATGACTAGTTTACCCAGTCTTTTGAACTCTTCAGGGCTGCCCACTTTCTAATTTCAGAAGTATTAATGTCAGAGCTATGAGTGTATACTCGTACAACTTAATTGCAGACAATATAAAAAAAAAATCCAGAAATTCAGCTTTCATCATCTAGTCCTCTGAGTAAGCACATTTATTTTTTTTTCCTCCTTCATGGTCTATTTTACAGATAGACCCATGTGTTACACTTACGGGTAGATCTATCACTAATTTCTGACTGAAAACTTAAATAACGGTGTTTTTCCAAAATACACGCACAGATTTTGTCTGGCTTATTTAGGCTTTTCTGTAATTGAATGGGACCCAAGTAAACTATTTGGATGGGATCCAGGCATCCTTCTGCATTGCTTTTAGCTTGGACTTTTTGAAATGTGGAGAGGAATCAGAGTTCCGTGGAGACCTCCTAAGCTTAATGATATTGGTTATTGCTTTAGCACAAGTAGCCCAAAAAGTTACAGTTTACCCTAACAATTACTCATTAATCAGTAGTCAGCCTCTACCATCCATTCCTTTAGTGCTGTGTTTTCAAGAGACAAGGCACTTGAGCAGATCTAAACAACTCCCATCTAAGACACTGTACAGAAGATGTGTTGCCTCTGCAGTATCAGAATTATTTTCCCATAAATTGGCCATTGATGCATTTTGAAACTCAACTGGCATTATTTCTGTTGTGTGGGTTAGTTATTCCCCATTACAGACTGCAGAACTTATAATTCATCAGTGTAAAATGTGTAACCATTGGCACTTTTCAGCAAGGTACATGAGTTATAATGCATCTCTCCTTTTATATTTGTGTTACTATGGGCTGTACAAACAGAATCGCAATCCAAGAGTGACCATTCATTGCATCTGCTTATCAGTAGTTATATTTTTCTAATAGAATAAAAAAATCATAGTAATAAAACCCCAATATAAGAAAACACTTGTCGTGGTTTAACCCCAGCCAGCAACTCAGCACCACGCAGCCGCTCACTCACTCCCCCCCCACCCAGTGGGATGGGGGAGAGAATCAGAAAAAAGGTAAAGCTCATAGGTTGAGATAAGAACAGTAGAACAGAAACGAAGCAACTAGCAATGACACTAATTAATAACAACAATAAAGTGACAATAATAATAAAAGGACTGGAATACACAAAACAAGTGATGCATAATGCAATTGTTCACCATTTGCCGAACGATGCCTGAGCAGCAATCCCCCTCCAGGCCAACTCTCCCCAGTTTATGTACTGGGCATGACGTCCCATGGTATGGAATACCCCTTTGGCCAGTCCGGGTCAGCACTCCTGGCTGTGTCCCCTCCCAACTTTCCTGTGCCCCCCCAGCCTTCTTGCTGGCTGGGCACGAGAAGCTGAAAAGTCCTTGACTTAGTCTAAACACGACTTAGCAACAACTGAAACCATCAGGGTGTTATCAACATTCTTCTCATACTGAACCCAAAACACAGCGCTGTACCAGCTACTAGGAAGACAATTAACTCTATCCCAGCTGAAACCAGAACAACACTGTAAAAATAAAAAATTGCCATGATTACATCTGGTTTATTATGTAAACAAATGGAATAGCAAACCAAGACAATCTTCATTGAAAATTACAAACAACAATTACTCTGTATCTCAATACAGCAAATTCCCAGACTTAAAAAAACCTTCCTCAAATACTTCCACTTTCACTGCTTTGAGGGCTGTAAAGAATCCATGTGTCTGACGCGACTCGTTGCTATGGATAAAAGATCAAATATTTTTGCACACTGCAGATGGTGTTTTGCTGCTTTCATAGGCAAGTCACTAAATAAATTCTGTTTGTGTTTTCAAATTCACAACAGTTGCCAGATGTTATATTGATCTCTACAACATTTAAAATATTTCTTTGTAAAAACAGAAATTAGAGAGATCTATAACACCAACTTTGGTATCGCAGAAAACAAAAAACTGCATTGAATAGGTTAAGAAATACAGGTCTCTCAAAACATGATAAAGTTTAAAACCAGCATAGATGAAGTACTTAAAAAATATTTATTTTCTATGCTGTAGTAGGGCAATAATTCTTGGAAGCAACTTAAGTTGTGAATTTTATTTAATTTCTGACTAACAGATTTGGGTTTGATGACTACAGCATATTTGCACATCAATCACAAAACAAAACTGGCACCACAGGATTGAGGTCAGCTCCTTTCAAATGTATAGAAGGAAAAGATTAGCAGACTTAATATTTCCTACTCCCTCTGCTCTAAAAGTTTGAGGTGGGACATCAGTGTTTTCTTCTCTGTTGAATTATTTTCATCTTTTTACATGTTTACAATCCTAATACATATACTTCCTGTGCAAAATATGCTAACTCCTTTGTAAAAAGATGCCTACTGATCCATCATTCACCTGCAAATACATCTACAGGTTCAAGCTGTTAGCTGACAAAATAATAGAGAATAAGTAAATAGATAGGATTATAGCTCAATATATTTAATTTAAACTTTTTTTCTTAAAAAAAACAAGCTCAATTCCCTTTTATAGTCATTTAGAAATACAACAACTTTAACAACATTTTGATACCCTCATGGAAAATGTGAAAGAAAAATCCAAATACCACCTGTTCCTGCAAAGAGAAAATTGTGGAATGAAGAAATCTACAGATTCCTCTTGGTGTAATCATGCACTGGCAAATTTTATGAAGTTATTAACCAACATCATCAGCTGGCCATATGTCCCACTGGACAATCAGAGCATATGAACTTCAGAAGTTCAAACTATGAGCTGAAAATATACGGAGGACTTGTAAGAATAGTTTATAATGATCAGAAAATGCTCATGAGTAGTGCTAACGACTAATTTAGCACAATAGTATATAGTAAGAGAAATTAATGTCTGTTTCTCATTTGTCATACTGCTTTAGTTAATATTGTTGAACAAATCTTTAATACTTATCTTAAACTTTTAAAGTTTACCACAACTCAGTACAGTTCAAGTGGATGAGTTGGAGACCCAAATACGTAGCTGCATCGAACACAGTCTGATAGGTGCCAATGTGTATACTTGGATTACCAGCTGTGGACAACAATAGAAAGATATTTCATATGGAGAAGTCATTTCATTTGTGAAATCACTGTTCACCCTGAATCCAGTTCAGACAACTTACTTCAGTGTAAAAAGGCTATAAAATGAAACAGACAAAAATCCAGGCAAATCACAAACAAGAAAGAAACTAAATGCATGAGCGAACAAATAAGAGAACCAAATATTGAGAAAACCAGGTTACGGTTTTGTATATTTTCACATTTAAATTTCATCTTTCATTAAATTATACCATTATTTAATAAGCAACTGAATTTTTGCTTTTGTCAATGTGATTTCCATCTCCTAAGTGAATGACTGCATCATCGGACCCTTCTATTAGCTAATTAGCTAAATTACTTATTTTAATAATTAATGATTCAGGCTTCCCTGTTCTCTTTGCATTAAACAAATACATTTAAGATGCTCTACAGGGCAGTGCACTTTGTAAATGTAAAAAATAACAAGCTAGTCAATTTTCTAGTGATAATAGGACAAAAAAGTTTTTATTCTTATCTAAAGGACCCTTAGATAAACAATGCTAAAATGAACAATGGCAAACAATGACAATTAAAGCTTACTAAAATACGTTCTGGAACAGCCCAGATTCCAATTACCATGAATGTTTTACATACCAGCATTCAATGACATATTTTAAAGCCCATTGGCACAACAAAGTTGATAATATTTTTTAAAAAAACATGTATTTTCAGCTGAAATGCTGTAATGTACTCTTTCAACTCCTTTTATCATCATTCTAGGTTCATCTAAAAATAGTAACTTCTTACTAAAAAGTTCTTATTTTTGTTGATATTGTAAGTCATATATGATTACCTAAAATAAGACTTTAAAATGTTTTAGTACTTTTCAAAGTACCAAAAAATCAACCAAGGGTTGAAAGGCCCCAAATGCCTTTCGATCATACATTAAGTAGTACAGCAGATTTTCAATTTTTAGCCTGATTTAAAGAGCCTGCCTTAAAATCTTTACATGTGTGTTATGTTCACTGTTTGTAGATTAAGACCAAAGACAAATTTCAGAATTTCTAGCAAGTTTGAAAGCAGCATGGAGCAGTATATATATTCTCAAAGAAGGATGTAAGGGGAACAGAGTTGTTCAGCACAGAATTGGGTTTTTTTTTCCAATATATGTATAAAAATTTTAATTACTAATATCTGAATATTCAAGTTCACACTATGGATATAAGTAGAACGGCAATTAACTGGCAAAATTCTAATTTTCTGTTACAAAAATCTCAAACTTTCTTTCTTGTAGAGTAAGACTGGATAGTATAAGCTGACAGATGAGGAAAGAAAAAATGCTTCATTACTTTTTTTTTAAAGTCCTAACTTGAGAGCTGGCAATGAGAAGCAACAAATACTAAAATTTACAGACTGTCTCTTCAAAAGCAGAGGTGAGAAGAAAGGACTTTCTAGTGGCACATCTCTAATTCTTATAGTTCTGTCTCTTAAGAACTCCTAAGGCATCTGACAGCTTATAAATCTCCCAAGAGATATGGAACAGAGAAATTAGGATGATTTAAAAAAAAAAGCCTACTTTTGCATGCTGCTAATGTGAGGTTGGCAAAAGAAAACAGAAGAGATAGTAAAATGCACAGCACTGGGAAAGAGAGACAAGCAAGGAAAGAAGTCAAGAAAGAGGCATAAATTCCAGATCTTCTTCATGTCCTCCTTTCCCATATATTTTTTCTACTCTTTTGTTTGTTTTTTTTTCTTCCTCTACAGTTGTGTTAAGAGGTCCAAGTTGTGGATGGCTTCCAAGTTACACGTCTGAATTACAGACAGGATTATGGCACTGCTCATACTGTTCATGCTGCTCATACTAACTGAGGAAGAATTTAAATGAAAAACAGGCTGGGGAGAAAGATTAAGAAATGTTTTGGTCACATTCACATTAAGCTGAATAACTTAATAAACACAAAGAGATATCAAAGAGAAATGTTACAGCTGAAGTGTGAGGATTTAACTACAGGAATGAAAGAAAGTTTTACAGGGATGACCAAATCAACTAAATATATTTTTAGGCAAATATAATACATCAAGATGCGCTGCCAATCATTGTGTAAGCTGGAAGGAATGCAAGTTGACTCAGACCTCAGGACAAGTTTGTCCACTTGATTGCTACAGAAGAAATTTCAGGTTGGGTTTTTTTTTTTTAAGTTAAAAAATCGATAAAGAACTCTACCAGAATATATAATGAAAATTCAGAAAATATTTGAAATTACTTTTCAAAAGATAATTATTAGAAATATAAAAATAAGTAAGATATAAATAATTAAATAGAATGAGATTTAGAATATGGCCCTCTTTTTCTGCTTTGGCAACAATTTCTATCAAAACCAAATTCTGCGAATAAGAAATCATGTATTACTTGACAATCTTACCAAGGATAACACTATTTTATTTAGCTCTGTTAAAGGATTTTCCAAAAGCTTTTTTTTGTTTGCTTCTCATTTGAATAATAACTTTTAGCAAGTATGCTCCAGCTGTTCAGTAGTAGAAATTTAGTAATAGAAATTTAAAGTAAAACTCAGAACATTAAATTTTCAGACTTTAATAAACAGTAAGTTCTATGCACCTTGGAAATTTGTTGCTGTGTCTTTCTGTATGATTGCTCTTTTTGATGAATTAAGTCTGGTGATATTTCAGACCTAAAAAAAAAAAATCTCTTTCACATGGAAAAGAAAAAGTATGATATAGAAATCATGGAAGTCTTTACGTGAAAATTCCTAGGAACTCAATGCCTTGTAAAAATAGAATTTATATGACCATTTCTCAGGATGGTATAACAAAAAGAAGAGGCAAATTGTAACCTTGCTAATTTATAATTAGATCCTGTGGTAACACAGCATCTCCTACAATCTCATTCATGACCACAAATTAACCACCACCTTTATGGCAGAAACTCAAGGATCTGTGTCTCTGTTCTGACCTGAAATCTTACTCTCTGCCCCTAAGACCTCCTCACAGAGGTCTAGTCATCACCTAAAGGTGAATATGCCTAAGCGTTACTGTTGCAAACCCCTCAATAATTCCTAATCTTTTCCCAGTCACTGTTTGCAATGTCACTCTGCTTACCCTCAGGCTATGGTTTCAGCAACCACCTTTGACGGAGACCTTTCTGTGCAGTACCACGAGCGTATGGTGCTCCGTCCATTTACCACGCCTACAGTCTCAGCCAGGCTTTATGTCATATCTCAAAAATTGCAGCACATGATTATCTGGTACTGACAAACACTGAATTAATTCTCTCCTGTCCTTTCAAGACTGCTTCAGTAAGGATCATTTTCTAGTCTGTTGGCTTCACCCTGTACCTATTCCTTCTCATGCCTTCACCAACTTGCATATTGTTTTACATTGAACATAAATAATGTGTCTTCACTCTGAAGGCACAGACCCTTTCAAGACCTTTTGTAACCACAACCATCTTTTAATTCAGTAGTGAAATTTTTTCAAAATTTCCTTAATTTCTAGAACCTATCTGTTACCAATTTGAGTGTGGGTTTGGACTAGATGACTCCATAATACTCCCTCCAACCTGAATTACTTTGATTCTAAATTTTCTAACGAACACTTCTGTGCTTTCTCTCATACTGCTGTAACTAACCAATTATTCTCCCTTTAATTCTACTTAAATATTCAGTTTTGTAACATCTATAAAAACTCAGTATGTTTAGTCTGCATTGTACTGACACAATTATTTACATAGCTAAGCAATACTGATTGCGCCCATGTCCTCTAGAGTTTCTATATTTTTACATATCACCACTTAACAAACACTCAGGATTGCAAACTCTCTGAAGCTCTGCTTCTACACTGTTAGGCACGAAAGGCCTCAGTCAATAGGAAGAACTCCTGAACACTATGACACCGTAAATAATAAACAAAAATCAACTCCCAGATTTAAGATGCTCACTATCTTGAAACAAGCCTTACTTTCTCTTGAATATTTTTTCCATTCTACTAATGTCATTATTCTATTGTGCACTTATTATATTTTGATATTAGTTTTTAGTTTTAAAATATAAGCAAACAACTCGGTATCAACAATCTACTGTGCATTCACCACTGTACTGGGTCATCTGTTACCTTATTAATCTACCACAGATGAATTTTCATAGCTAACTCTTTGCACATAGAGTTTCTTTCTATCTCAGCAACCACATAAATTATTTTTATACTTTATTACTTGCGTTCAAGCAGTAGTTTCCAAGGTTTTCTTATTATAAACCAACATGCAGAAATAGGATTTGGTGTGCAACCTGTCACACCACGTGGGGCATGTCTGAAAAATCAGGTTTCATGACTGAGTGTCATCTGCAACATTATATCAGACCTTAGAGAAGTCCACAACCTATTAAAGCCCTGACACACACAGGACCATTTAAAAAATATGCCAGACATCTTCAGTGACTGAGTTTGTAAGCCACTGTTCTACAACATATTTTAAGACTGAATGTCCTGCCAAGATGCTTTTGTTCTCCCTGAAATGAGTTATCTATATAAATGTGAAAATATTTAATCACTGTTTCCTTCAAAGTTAAGATCACAATTGTCTTTTGACATATGTTTCAAAACAACGAGTAATATTTTTCATTTTGTTCCAGAAGGGACATACTACAGTTGCCAACACCTATAAAGTTAGTCTTATAAGAGAAGACAAACATTTAGCTTTGGTTTTCTACCAAGAGTGAAAACTTTGAAAAATCTTCTTCATTCTAGGAGTTTAATATTCTTCATGCTAAAGTTAGAAAGAACTTTACTCTTCATTTCTCATTTCACAGGTAATAGTGTCCTGAGATTTTCATCACCATAAACAATCTGAAATACCAATCTGTATGTCATCGGGAACAGATTTATTATAAAAACCTCGTACATTAGTAAATGATAGCCATTGGTCCTCTTCTTCCTAAGTTAGTACAGAATTCATTCCAAACAAACAGAATGCACTTCATACATAGTCCTATCACAAACAGTTTCCACGATGAGTACTGGAAGTTAAATATAAATTAAACTCCTTCACATTATTGGAAGACACCAGCCAACCAAGTCAGCCTGATTTTCACTGAAAAGCTGAATTCTATTATGTTAGGTCAGTGAAAGCCTTGATTTGCTTTGCCTTATCTAGAAAAGTAATTTCAAGACTCCTGCCTAAATATGTTTTGCAACCAATGGGGAGCATTTTCTAAAACATCACTGTAATTTACAACAAGTCCTAACCAACCCAGGACAATTTGCACTCCTAAATTTCTTATGCACTTTTCTATAAGCATTTGGCAAAATGATGTAAATTGGTTTTTCATTTTTAAAAATCTATTTTCTTTGTCCTAAACAAAGCTTCTTTATTCATACAATGGTTTTCAGTGCTTTAACTAATTTTCTCTAAAGGTAAAACATTTTTCATTTTAAATTATTGGAGTGGAAAATCGGACATGTTTAAAAATTTATGAAAAAATATGTAAGGGCCTGCGGTCTCATAAAATATGTACCATATAGCACCATATTTATTCTACCTACTTGTTAAATTTGCTTAAAGTGCCCACTGTGATTTGTTTGGCAGAACATACTTCTTTTTCCATAAAAGTCTTTTTTATGTCTTACACAGTGTTATCTATTGTTTGAACCGTGCCAGGGAAAAAGCAAGCATAACATTTTGGATATTTTTTCCTCTCCTTATAAACAGAGGTTAGCTGTTAGTGGGAATTTAAGACAGTGCTTTTATGAAACCATTGAGGACAATTTAAAACTGAAGAGCACCTATTAAACAATATAGCAATAAACAATATAGCAATAAACAATACAGGTTTTGCATTCAAATGAAATTTTGCATCAAGATATGGGAACCTGGAAGGAAAATATTAATTATGTTTAGTGATGAGGTTATTTCAGATATAACCTCTATTCAGTAATGAGGTTAAAAATCAGATGCTTGACTTGTAGGAGAAAGTAAAAGCCTTGTCAGTGAAAGATTAATATCAAAGTCATTCAATAGGATGGAAGGGAAAAAAAGTTACCCTTACCCCTTGGACAAATCAAGGTTTTTCTTGTCATGTTACTTTAATAATTTCTTCCTGATGTATGCTAATTATTTCGCTCAGTATTTATCAAACTGACAACAATATTAATATTCATTGCTAAGAGCCTAAGAACAGTTAAAGAAAGGAAAAGAAACTTTTAAAAAGTATAGCCTTTCCATTAAATGAAATTACATCTGCTTTCTAAATGTTGAAGTAATTATTACGTGTCCATTTCCATTTATTATATGATACAATAGAATAAATACAGTGAATGAGCCTTTGAAATACACAGCATTGTTCTGTAAAGTGCTATAATTAATTTTCTGAACACTACAGATAAACTACAGGAGGAGAGTCAGAATTTGGTATCCTATTAAAAGGACCCTTGTTTCTGAAAGAAACAGAAGAGATTAATGTTGGTGCATTCAAGGAGCCGTAACAGAATAAACACATTTCATTTCATACATTTACTTCCTTCTAGGATAATGCTACACTAATTTCTCTCTTGTTTAGAATTTTGTGTATTTAGTCTTTCCTCTGTATTTTAGAGATTTACTCATAAGTTGGCTTGACAGCACTGCTGCAAGATTGCTGCTACACTAATAGTTCAACCTCAGACTGAATAAAGGGTGCAGCTCTTCAGATGGAGAGATCTGCTGACAAAGAAGGAGACCCTGTGCCACAAATCCACTTGGGACAATCCATTCCCTTGAAAATTCCTAAGGAAGAACCCTTGGCCTCCCTTCAGAATTTTTTTAAAATTAAACCAGTTAAAAGCAGTGGAGTTTTTTTTTATAGTTTTTATTTTTTTTGACCTGCGTCTTGGTGAAATTACATGTAAAATTTCTTCAAGAGGGGACTATTCCCTCAAAACTCAATCCATTAGTGATTTGGGGGAAATATACCTCATTTTCCTAATGTCATTCTAATATGCTAAGCAATGATCCAGGACATAGACAAGAAAACATTACAAAATCTGCCATCAAAGGTTACAATCAGTCATATTTCAGAATATGTGAAGGAACATTTTGAAAGATCTCCAGTCAACTTGTTTGCTGCTAAAACTTATGCTTAGCAATGGAAAAATTTGCAATGAATACCAACAGCCCAGCTTCAAGACAAGGCCTCTTTAGCAACATTTTCTTCAAGAAAAATAGAATATATTTATTTCTGAACTAGGCTGTAACAGAAGCAGAAAGTAAGCAACAAGTAAAATAAAGATTATTTGAAGATGAAGGAGTCCATCTATTTCTACAAAATACTTCTGAAGTCTTAAAGGAAGTGCACATAATTCTAGCTCACAGGTGTTCCTGCAATTTTTCCCACATTTAAAACTCCAGTGAATTTGCAAAGCTCATGTTTCTTTTTGATTTTGAAATGTCACTATGTCACATGATCTTGGAACTTTCTCTTTTTCGCCCTTTGACAAAAAGAAACTAATTTTTTTAGCAAGTAAGTCTTCAGCAGAGCTCCTTGTATCAATTTTCATTATTTTTATGTATTTATATCAAGGGAAACATACAGTGTATGTATGTATGGGTGCTCTTTGGCCTGAACCACAAAACCTTTGATTTAACATTCAGTACTGGTGTTTATGCACTTGATTAACTTAATAAATGAAAGTAGTTACAGATTAGTTGTAATTTGTAAAGCAGGAATACTAGTTGATATGAATAGGAACGCATAACTTAAAAAAATAGCTATCCTTAAATGCATTCGCATTGCACCCTTTGAATAAAGACCATAAGTAGTTCACAAATTGTATATGTAACTTTTTCTGGCTTTCATTAAAAAAATTATTTCAAAGTTAATAAAATCTTTATGTAGCTCTACCACCAGAGACATGAGGGGAGACCTTATTGCTCTCTACAACTACCTGAAAGGAGGTTGTAGAAAGGGGGGGGGGCAGTCTCTTCTCCCAAGTAACAAGTGATAGGACAAGAGGAAATGGCCTCA
>JAVKLA010000053.1:273383-284148 GCA_034782735.1 Sagittarius serpentarius | reverse complement strand
GGACGTGGTTTAGTGGGGGACTTGTCAGTGCTAGGTTAAACGATTGGACTAGATGATCTTATAGGTCTTTTCCAATCGAGGCAATTCTATGATTCTATGACAGATTAAATCTGTTCCTTTTTCTTGTCGAGTAACTACAAAAATACAGTGCACTGTGCCCGTATCTCCCAGAACAAATGGATCTACCTGGCTATCTGACGCCATCCATGCACTGGGATTTTCTCCCCAGACTGTACCCAGAAGGCTTTAAGCTGCCCCACTCCTCCAGATCTTTTACCTAGCATAAAAAGCCTTGGTGGTTTCTGCCCACTAACTTGATTGCTAGAGATTAACATTGCCTTCCTGCAGTGTTTTCTCCCTGGCAATCTCCCAAAGCTTCCCCAAAGCTTCCCCAAATCTTTTTAGGCCCAAAGGATAGTCTATGGGTCCCTGAGGCTACAGGGTCCTTAAGAAGGCCTTTTTAAATAAGCTTCCAAAATTTTTATTTTCTTCCCTCAGCACCAGGGACTGCAGGACACCATGCTTGATCATCCTATACTCCAAAAGAAATATCTCCATCTGTGCATCCGGCGTGATAAGATAAGCTTGAGCGTTCAGCAAAAAACACTTTCAGACAAATCCAAGGCTGTAACAAATCAAGCTCTGATAAACAGTGGTAGCTTTTTTGAAATACTAACAATATCATTTCCTATCTTTCAATGATTAAATCGCTCCATCTGATAAGACAGATTACTTTATGCAGACTTCACCTATAGACATATTAAAATGTTAGAAAAATAAAGTTAACATTAGTCTTTTAGAATTTGCTAATTATTTCACCTGTAGCTTTGTACTCTATCATAGATATTACGTTATCTAATGCATTAGATAGATGCATGAATGATTAGGTATGATTTTTTCCCTTTCTTATAAAAATAATGTCTACCTTCCTTTTCTTCTTATATTAAATTTTGTTTTGCCCAGATTAGGACTAATTTTCACACTTTTGGGAATAGGGTCAATAAACAGAAATAGAGCATCATGCTGGTGTTAGATACTGTACTGTGAACTAAAAAATGCTTTGCATTGTTGCGAACCATCACACTTGTGCCAGGTGCCCTTAAGCCATCTGTTCTCATTCAGTGCTACTCCGAGGCACTGTGTTACACCTCTATGCTCCCACTTAAACATGTGAATACATTTTGATTGCTTTGGGGGACCATGGAAAACATATATTGCTCTTCAAGATATCCTTTAGATATTATCCTTTTATTTTGCTAGGACAAGCATCCTAGTTGTACCTAAACTCAGAGACGAGTGTAACCTTCAGTTCTTATTCCCAGATAATCAGACTAAGGAACTTACTGAAGCACACCACTATCCCACTCCTCTCTACTCATGCAGCTAGTCATGAGGAACAACAGGGCATGATGGCCAGGATGTAGACCCTATCCCAACAGACAGTCAGGATGTGGTCAGAATGCATTCCAAGTTCCTCCAGTTTAGTCATATTCACAAAAGACAATTTTGGTGGGGATTTCCCCTATTCACAAAGATCTTGGTTTAGCATTTAGGTTAGACATCTAACCTTTTCAATGATAATCCTACATTCCTACCCTTGTGAGACTCATTTCAGTATGCCATTAGGACTTGTGTTATACTTCACAGCATGCAGATCCACTAACAGTATGAGGTGAACAATGCTTAGATCTTAATGGTAATGTTTCTCATTTGATTAAATCGATGTTCTCATTAGGATATAAGGTTAAATTAAAAGATAATGCAAAAAGATACATCTCAAATATGAAAGCTAAGAAAATAATGTTGATGATCAATATGAACACACAATCAAGGCCATAATGTTTGCAATTACTTCTTTACTTGTCCTTAAACCTTTAAAATAGAGAAAGGGTAGAGGATATAGGAAGACATGGCACTGAAACAATAAATAAGGATTCTACATTCACCAGAGCAAAGGAATAATTGAGCTTTCTGAGACTGATGCACACAAAAGGAACGTAAGTACCATTAACTTATCTGTCAAAACTGAAATAAAGCAAATCATAGTTACTTTTAAATGTCAATCACTCTTTAGGTCTAGTTAGGCTTCAGTAGATTTGCAGAAAGAAATCACAATTAATGAATCCTAATGAAGAGCATTCCAATTAGGTAGAGTGGAATTTTATAGTGAAAATTCACATCCTGAATGTCCAAGAATGTCGAAATATTCTGAACTGCCATCAAGCATCTCTAAGCAATTATTAAATCCAAAGGGTAATGTTAGTGAAACTGGGTAAGCAGAGCTCCAAAGAAAAGACACTTTTTTAATGTTACATTTTTTCCCTGTTTTCTTTTGTTTGGAAATATACAGGTGGCATCTATCATCTCCTTAGCCTGCTCTTCATTCTTGATCACATTACAAATTAATGAGAAAAAAAAAAGGGGAGATTACACATAAAACTGAGTTCCTCTAAAAAAAAGGTAGGCCAGCTGATTACTGATACCCAGAAGACATATTCTCCTCTCCTCAGAGAAGCACTTCCCTATTTTTCCCCTCTTCTACCTAAAAAAAGATATTTTTAATCCTATAACCGTGAAAAGTTTTTCAGAACATCTTCTAGCTTAACTACAGAATCTATTTGTATGTCCTTAAGTATGATGGTTGAGCTCAAAACAAATGCATGTCAGCTGAAAAATAGGAGAAAAAAAATCATGGATAGCCAGCAGGTTTTAAAATGTTTTTCTGTATGTATGTATGTATTTCCTCTGCTCCCTCTCAGTGATTTCTGTATCAGTGCTTCTATCATCCCACTGTAGAAACCATTAGCTTACAGCTGAATGGCCTTTAAATCACTGACTTTCATAACTAACTCACAAGGTACATTAGGTTCAGCATGGTTGATCATTTCAACTAGAAACAATTTTTCTCTGGTGAAGAGCCAGGAAGTTGCATATGTCAGAAGCAGCTAACTGCTATACCTGAAATGTAACACTTTGATAATCTTACTGTAAAAAACAGAGATATCAAATATCCTAATCATATTCTCTTTCCTGGGACAAGATTTCACACTGTAGTAAATGAGGAATAATAAAGCTGTAAAGATTTAAAACAACATATCTTCAGAAAATGTTTAGCAGCATTTTATCCTGTAAACATATTTTTCCTGTTACATTTCTTAGCTTGCTTCTGTTTATAGGTGATAACCTACTTTAAAAATGCAGTATGTAATAGAAATATTTTTTATTCTTTCTGAATAAAGACATAAACAATTATTCCTGTAGTCATTTCACCCTAATCCCTTTTATATATTGAATGCTTATTATTGAACAATGTTTTTTCAGACAAAAATATACTTCCATACTATTATGTCCTTCCAAGAGTGGCTGAAAATGACTTAGATGACTGTAAAGCATCATTAGTTAAGGTCAATCTGGCAGTATGACATTGGCAGTTAAATTTACCACTGCATAAGTATCTGGGCTCAAATCCGGCATTTCTGTCCTTCTTTAGAATTTACTTTTCTGTGAACCTGACCTCATGGAAGTTCCACATCCCTGAAGAACACATCCTTTAATCTCCTTCCCTTCTGTAGGAAATCAAAGGACATTATCCTCTGGTATAACACTGTTAAACTTCATCTCATATAAAGTTGGAAAGAAAACTCATAGAAAAGTTTTCTAACTGTGGAAATTTATGCATGAACAATTACAAAGCAGGAAGTGTTTGAGGTTTTAGGCTTTTTTTTAACTTTATCTGTAGAATATAAGGTTAATCAAGAAGAAGGATCCAGAAGGATCCAGAGGATAAAATACTCACTGAGGCAAATATCACTGTTAGATACCCCTTTCAGCAGACAGGAGTAAAATCAGAGGCATTTGGGCTATTGGCATAATCAGAATTGTTGAGTTTCTGTGTCAGCATTTTTTATGGCTCTCAACTCAACTTTGCTACTAGAGTCTCAAAGCATAATACCACACTCCAAACTCTGAACTCTTTCTTTGGGATGTCAGTGTCTAAATAAGCTGCTCTTGAAGCAAACAAGCCATTTTCCATCTGAAGAACTATGGGAAGTTAATGTTGTGTGTGGCCTCAACTGTCATAAGAAATATGCAGTGAGGTGAATCTTCTAGTCCAGCTCACCTTAAGGTAGGAAAAATATTATCACTTCACCACACCAAATCTGTTTCATTTTACATTAAAGCTAAAAAAAAAAAAAGGGCTCTGATCAGAACTGTGATAAGGTTATAAAATATAAATTATATAAAATATATTCAGGGGAGGAGGGGCAGGCAAAAAACAAGACCAAACCGAGTACTAATGTGATGAAAAGTATGCTTTATTCTACATCAAGTGTTCTGAACAAAGCTAAAAATTTTGTGATGGATAAAGCTGTAACAGAGAAGTGAGTGTTACAAAACCTCTATTTTCATTTATTTTATTCATGGTGAACTTAATCCAAATCTCTCTAAAATGGCTCACAACCTCTTAACCCATCCCCCAAGGGGCATGATTCTTTATGACCTTAGCAAAGACATCATCAAGGAGGAGCTTTATTTCAATAAACAAGAATTTAAGAGGCAGCAATGACCCCATGGTATCAAGGAGTGTAAGGGACAACAGAGGAAGGAACAGAATTAGGAGGAACACAGTATCACAGATAGGAAAAGATAACCCACAACTGAATGATTATCCTTCTGTTTTCTTGTAACCTAGAATGTTCTTGTAGTGGGAGGAAATCAGTTTCTAATAGAACATTATCTAATCTAGAACTTTTTTTTAACTAATTAGAAAGGTACTTAAATGATCATTTTTCTTAAGAAATACAGCATTTTTCTAAAAAAACCCAAACCATCTAGCTCTACTACATAGCTTTCAAAAGATGTATGACATCTTTAGTTTGGGTGATTTCGTTTGTTTAAATGTAAATTATGAAGCTTTATGGGTTTGAAGCAATCCACTCAGTGTTCACATTACTAGGAGTTTAATGAAATTCCATTACCGGTATTTCCTTTCTGTAAAACCTATTATGATTTTCTACTATAATGTTGATAATAACACTTGCTAAAATGTAAAGCTTTTTCCCATTTTACTAAAGTTCCAGCATAGCACTTCTGAATAAAAAGACAAACTAAGTGCTGAAGTACTTTCTTCTGCCTTCTCCTGATGACTCATGTCAGAAGAGCACTAACTCTAGATCTCTATTGCTTATCTCAAATTCTCTCCACATTTTTGGTATTTACAAGGATTATTGCATGGATTAAAGCCTGTGATATATAATGTATTAAAACTGAGTAAATCTTTTCATCCCACTAAACTGAAACTGAAAATAAAAGAAACAAGTAATGTTTTACAATAATATTAAATTGATGTAGCTTGATTTTTCATACCCACGAGCTTTAAACTACATCTCTTCCTACAGCTCCAGAGTACCTTGCATTAGCATCAATATTTCCGGAAAGGACACCAAAATTAAGATCTATCAACATTTGTTTTAAAAAAACATAATAAAACATGGTATTTAGTGGAAGGGGCTGGCAGTAAAAACAGCCTTTAACATATTAAAGGAAGAGCAGGTGTGAAAGTCCTCACTTGTAAGATGCTTATACCATAGATTAGTCTGCAGATGCTGCACCATATGCTTGGTCACACAAAGAAATTACCTTTAAAATTGATACACAATCCACAGAGTAAGAGTTATGTGTATGAAAATGTGGTAGTCAGAGCTATGATCAGTATGCCTAGGAAAGTAGGATATAGCTTTTATTTCACTTTTTTTGGAAAGAATTGCACCAAGAATTTCAAAAGTACACATCACCCATCTCTGTACAAGGAATTCTCACAGGCCTCAATCAATAACGGAATTTTGTTTTGTTAATTAAATTCAGGTAGCTAGATTACAGCTGCTCTGGGTCTGAATGCCTCACGTTTGTAATGAAAAGATGGCTGTAAAACGGATTCAGTGAAATTCCTTTCTTTTTCTTATCATAGCAAAGGAATAGGAAGACAGAAAAATATAGATGACATCTAGGATATAGAAGAAAGTAGAAAAGGGGAAAAAATAAGAAAAAACTAAGAAGGAGGAAACCTAAACAATTTAGATAAAAGACATTCAGTGATAATAAACACTGAACATTTGAAGAACTGCTATGAGACAAATGGAATAAGAGCAGAGAGCAGAGCTACTGCTCCACAGCCACAGCCACAAGGACCTGAGAAAAACAAAACAGTCTTCAATTTTTTTTTTTTTTAGCTATATTAAGAGCTGCTAGCACTATGAAACGGCAAAGTTCACACATTGTCTAAGGTACTTTGGAATATCATAGACACAGATCAACTGCCTTCTAGGGAAAGCATGTACTGCATTTTTTTTTTTTTTTATTTTGCAACTGAGAGAAGTTCACTGGCCTTTCCAATTGCAAGGAGTGATAACAGTGCATCTAAATGGTGTGCTTGTAGAAAGATTGACTCAAGACTAATGACCACAGTAGAGTGGCATAGATAAAAGCTGAAAATAATTAGTTCTTATATAGCTTAAAACAAGTTTAAAAGTACTTTTCATGTGTCTAATAATTCTAATTAATTACTTTTCTAAAATCGAAAAATTTAAATAAAGCTAAAATATATAACACTATATTTAGAAAGAAAGATGTCTTCAGAATCACTTAGATTCTGAAAGAATGCAGGTGACCCTACAGTATTAATTATTTTAATACTTTGTAATGCTCTTCTCAAAACAAAGGGACAATGACACAGGGAGCAGGTAAATTAAAAAAAAAAAGTAAGCCAAAGTTTTCTCTGTTGGAAAATAATTTCTGCTACAGTGGTTAAAAATTTGAAAAAAACCACACATAATAAATGCCTTCAAATATATTTTTAAAAGAATGCTTTCAGTGTGGAAGGTTCTCACCAACACTCATTCTGGAGCAGCCTCTTTGCATCAAATAGCAATTTCTGACAAGACCATTTGAAAGCAAGCCACCTATACTTGTTGAAAACTGGTAATTCTGAGGGATTTAGGTAAAAAAGCTGTTCTGCACTAATACATCTGAGTCAACTAACAATTTCAATTTTTAATCTTCATTCTGCAGATAATAAAATTGACAAATTGCTTGACTTTTAAACATGGATTTCTGTCAATCACTGAAATGAAAACTCCCTCTTCTCAGTGTGAAATACTTGTGCAATTTTGGAGATGTGTTCCACTTACCTGCAGGAAAAGTTAGTTTCATATTCTCTTAGTGGGGGGGAAAGAGGAACGAAGTTTTAGTGGCTCTCAGCTGACACAGGATAGCAAAGAAAACATAAATTTTGACACTTCTGTTCTAATGACCATTCATTCTTGTACTCTGTTAGACATACATTTCTAAAAAAGCACCTCTAAGCTATAGATAAAAATGATTCAATAACAGACATTCACCCACTGGCTCAGCTGCACACCCTCAAGCTCAACAACTTCTTTTCTCCCATCTGTTAACATGACTAGATAGAAATGGGTGATTAAATGATCATGTATAAAATTATCCCAAAAGGAAGAATTTGCAACACACTCAAAAAAAGGCTGCATGTACATCCTCAGGGTAGGAATTTCTTCAGTCTAAATTTGGCTTAATGTGGACTATATGTTGGAAGGTCAAAGAAGGTCGTTTGAAACCCTCCCAACTGGTTTCACTGAATCATGTTTGAAAAAAAGAGTCTCTTATCAAAAATATTCCTGATTTCTGCCCCCAACTCCCATCTAACCTAAAAGTAATAGAGTAAGAAAGGTTAAGACTATAATCTCCTGTTCAGAAAACCCAGATTTAGTCTTCCTCAGACATCATCATTAGGTTTCACAGGAATACTTCCTCTGGCGTTCTCTCATTCAAGCCACAAGAACCTTAATTTCATGGCTTTATTTTCTTGATAGTCTCACAATGCCATGACTATTGTAAGCTGAATGGAAACCAGAACAATGGTGACCACCCACCTTGCTTAGCTACTCTTCTTGATGTAACTTGCTAGCTAGCATAGTTTTATGAGAGGACATATGGTTTGACCTCTGTCAGATTGAGAAAGGTTTAAAAGATGTATCTACCGTTTCGTATATCAATGTTCTAACCAGTACATTATTTTTTAAAAGACTGGATGTTGATAGAAAAGAACCCTGTATGCTCAGTTCAACCAAGATTACTTCTTAATACTCATGTTCAGAGTACTTGTTCTGAATGGATGGAAATACTGCTCTTCAGTCTCAAGTCAAGCCAACTTATATTATTGACAAGGTTTAACTTACTTATTACTTGCTCAGCTGGTCTATTCCTTTACCTGAATTTTCTTTGTTCCCAAATTATCCTTTTTTCTCCAGTACACCACAGAGAGAAATTTCTCTAAGTTGAAACACATAGTTTAAGTTACAGAAATCATACTTGACTACAAAAAACATCATTTAGCAGATGACCTCTATTTCTACAGGTACGGTAGACCTTATTAAGGTGACCTGCTGTGCAGTTCTAAAGATTAATGCTAGCATTTTTTAACAGCTCTCTTAACCGTTCAGACTAAACACCATTAGCAGATACCAGCATCTCTTAATATCATGATATATTTTTGCTGCACTTTGATCAACAACTTTATCAAATTCAATCAAAAATTACAGTTCTGCTGATTTCTCATACAATACTATATCAGCTCTTTTATGTCACCTCCTAACTCCTCAGCCTTCTGTACTATCACATCATCTTTACCTCAAAACACTAATCAGAAGCAGATTTTGAAGTCTGTAAAATCAGACATAAGTCCACGAACCAAGTGTGTGCTTCCATGACTACAAAATTAGGAGCTATGAGCTCTAAAAGGACAGCTGGTAAACCATTTCAATGAATAATGAAAATGAAAATTATTTTTCCTATTTACTGCTCAGTTCTGGGCAATTCCAAAGTAAGTTCATGTATGTCTACACAAACGCATGTCCAGTTAACTCTGATGTCCAATCTACACACAGTGACATATGACATCTTAGTAAATTCATACTAAATAGGTTTTTATATGGATTCCAGAAGCCAACTGGAGTTGGCATAGTTTGTGTACTCAAAACCACCTATGAGGTTCTTTTTTTACAGTATATTGCACATTGAGAACTTTGAACATTAACCAATCCTTTTTATTACCTATGACATAGACTATTATCAGAACAGGCAATACACCGAGAACTATGTGTGAAAAGAGCCTTTGATTATCATCAATAATATTTGGCTGTTATCATTGGATTATTCACAGAACATATCTGAAAAAAAATGAAGCTGAAATAGTGGCCAAATCTGAACGGTTAAAATTAAAAAAAAAAAAAAAACATAAAAAATGGCCACAAAGACAAACAGCTTCCAAAAAAACAAAACCAGAAATACATCAGCATGAATGATCAAGAAGTAAAAGCAGGTTTTGGCATTTTCTTTTTCAGAATATTCTGTAAGGAATTACAACATTAGCTCAAGTATCGGGGCAAAGGAGAGTTTCTCCTTATACAGCACTATTTGATGTAATTACACAGTCCATGATCCTAGCAGAGCCATTTTCTTTACACACGTTCTCTAATTCAACCATGCCAGGCCCATATGCAAGTGATACACTAATATGAAGCAGGAAACTGAAGATTTCTGAGATAGCAGGTGTACTGAAACAACTTTATTGAACATGGATATAGATGAAAGGTTGTGGACACTTTCTGAAACGCATCCTCAAGTCTATAAAATAATTTCCTAGATTTCTTTAAACAAGAGAATTGGATAACACATATCTGTTATTAAATTATTGTGTTATCCGTGTGAGGAATAAAGTGCAACCAATTTAATTAATCTGTGAATACTTAAAGAAATTATATGTCATTCTTGATTCTGACCTGTAAGTAGGTCTTTTGCCTGTAAAGATAATGGAAAATATGTAACATTTAAAGTTGCTATAATCTCATTCTTTCAAACTATGACACACAGTCACGAAGACAACTGCTTAGATTTTTATACCACACAGGTATGAAGTAATTTATTCTTGTTATTGCCACTATTTTACAAGCTGCTAGCAAATGTTCATGTAATTACATAACTAACTGGAGGTGATTTGTATCCACATCACTGGAATTGCATGTCTTCTTTGGGTTTGAGTACTATACTTTCTCTGAGAATCTAATTCTCTACCCTGAAAGACTTAGTCACTTTGAAATTATCCATCTTGCCTCAACTTTTACCTTTTATTTAGTTCTTCAACCTTTTATTAAAAAAAAAAACCAACCAACAAAACAAAACAAACTCATTCTAAGCAAGGATGAGGTTGTAAAAACCGTGCAGTATCAAAATCCCAGCTGATGGCCCAGAAGTTAACTTTTTCACCCGTAAGAATTTCTTTATCTCAGCCTGTATGCTAGAAACAAGGTATTAGCTTACATATGCAAAAGATGCATATGTCTTAAGTACGTTCACTGGCCTCAACACTCTTTCTACACTAAATTCAGATCAAACCTGTGAACCTGTCTCTGTAGCTTAAATTTACACTCCCACAGCCTCCTAGGTCTACCTCTGCAGTTTTGTTTTTCCTTATATTTGTAAATGTTTTACATATATGTGTACATATATATGTATATATTTGTGTCTGTGTGTATTTATTTGTGCATGTGTATTTGTGTCTCTGTGTGTGTGTATCTACTCATACTTTTCCTCTCAAACATATCCTGCTCTACTTCTGTCGTGGTTTAACCCCAGCCAGCAACTCAGCACCACGCAGCCGCTCACTCACTCCCCCGCCACCCAGTGGGATGGG
>JAVKLA010000053.1:226399-264223 GCA_034782735.1 Sagittarius serpentarius | reverse complement strand
GTCAGCCGCACCACTCAGCTCGGTGTCATCAGCAAACTTGCTGAGGGTGCACTCAATTCCACCATCTATGTCATTGACAAAGATATTAAACAGTACTGGTCCCAGTACAGGCCCCTGAGGGACACCACTCGTCACCGGTCTCCATCTGGACACTGAGCCGCTGAGCACTACCCTCTGGATGCGACCATCCAGCCAATTCCTCAGCCATCAAACAGTCCACCCCTCAAATCCATACCTCTCCAATTTGGAGAGAAGGATGAGAAGGATCTGCAGCGAAAAAGTAAAGCAAGGATTACAGCAGGCATTCAGTCTAAAACAAAGTGTTCCCTCTCCAGGGAGCAGACTAGCCCTTGCACTTGCCAGGCCTCAGCCAGTCATTAGTTCCCTGAACAGCTCTGCCCACCCTCCGGCCAGGCCCTGCTCCATCGCTGGGTCCCCAAGCTGGAAGCGCGAAGCTGCGCCAGCAGCTCTGTGCTTGCTGATGGGGTTGGTATACACAGAGGTAAAAACTGTGCTTACACCTTGTGCTCTAAGAACAGCACCGATCCTAATGCATACCAGGTCATATACCTACTACACAGCCATGAATAGTTGGAGATTTCATCTTGGAGACTGTCTCGTATGAAGTCACACTCCATAGCAAAAAAAAGAAAAAAAAAAGGTAGAGAATGGACTTCAACACTTGGGGGGGGGGGTTCTTTCTACATGTTTATCTATTTCTCTATGAAAAAGAAGAATTTCAGGAAATCAGAAGCCAGCCTTCCACACGTGTGCACGCGCACACACACACACACACACGTGCTCACAAATACCAATTTGTAATATGTCAGTTCTGCTCCTGTTGTATGGAACATAGTCTGTGTGAGGTGGGAGCCCTTATTCCCTCCCCACCTCTCACCCCTAAATGGAAGTTGAAGGTTACTGCAGTTCGCTACTTCAGACATACAGACCCACTGCTTGTGCCTTACACATGCACTTGCAAGCAAGGAAGCTGTGTATAAAACACTGTAGGTGACTTTGTGCAGTTGTGAGTGATCGGGAGCACTTGAGGTTATCTAGAGGTATAAATCTCTTTCTACATCCTTTACCATTATATAGTTACTTCAGAATTTATGACAGATATTCAAGACACAGATATTAACACCCTCTTAAATCCCAAACCCAAACATTAATATCAGGCTCCATCAAGAACACAAAACATAAAGGTCAAATCAGAAGCTCAATATAACACATCTTTAACCTTGTGTCTGTGTCTGCTACCAGATGTTTCAGAAGCACGCACATAAAAATCCAGAAGTGGATTAATCTGTCGCCTCGTATTAAAAGCCAGACATTAATTCCCAAATGTAACTTCTTTGAGCCCTGACACATGCAGGTTTCTGTCTCTTCTACAGTGCTATTAATAGATGACAGCCACAATTCTGGACACCTCCTGTTCTCTGGACAGAATTTCAGTATCTTAATAAATATTCTTGAATTCTTGTATACTATTAGGCAGATTTCAGGCATGTAAGGCAGAGATGAATATGGATGACCATTCCCAAGTACAGTTTGGGAGCATATTAAAATATATTTGAATTCTTTATATATTTAGAAACAGAAAAAGGCATTTTTGTACAGTAACTATTCAGCTAGGTAGGGTGCTGCATCAGGAACAGCTAGTTGTAATTTCTAGATCCTCTCAGTCTAAGCAAGTTAAAACCTCTCTCTTCTACTTTCTATCACACCAGTTAACCCTAGTCTCACATTCTTGATAGCGCTAGTCACCAGTTTTTCTCCTGAGGCTGAAACAATATTCAAATAAGAAATACCTATTCATGTGAACAGAAAAATGTACAAAGAAAATTTGTTCAGGCATCAGAGAAGATAGGATTGTCTTGAGAAGAATGACTTTTAAATTCTGAACAAAGAAATACACTTGTTTAGTGTGTTTTGTGCTAAAGAATACTTGGCTACAGTACAGAAAAAACAGGTAAGTACCCTCATTCTGTGATGATGGGCAAAGTCACCAAACCTCCTTATTAGTTAGAGCCTATACTTTTGATAGATGGGTCTGAACAACATAGCTGAAATCAGAACTGAAGTCATTGGAGAGCTTGAACTGGAAGCCTGAGTACATGCTCCAAATATGGCCTGCACAGCTCAGTATGGCAGATTAAAATACCACTAGGTTATATGACAATTATACATTGTTTGGGATGTCATTCCTTTGTGAGTAACACTGACTTGCACATATTCTTAGAAAATACATGGTCTCTTACATTCAGAGGAAAGGAAGTGTTAATTTTTTACAGCTTCATCTAAATATAGATGCATGCCTAGCTGCATCAAATTTAATATCCATCAAAGAAGAACAAGTCAATTTTGGAAATGACATGAACCACTGTGCTAGTATATAGTGATGAAGCAAGAAGACACATTGCTTCTAAGGAAGAGATGTGCATCAGAATGCACATAAAACTAAGAAACATGCTAAGAAATTTGTGTTTTTCAGGTATGAGCCAGTCTTGGTTTGTATTTTTAACATACTGAAGTCCCTCTTGAAGACTGGCTTTTTTCTTCTATTTTACTCACCATACTACAAGTGCTGTTTTCAAGGGTAGTTGTACTGGTGATAGTTCAAAATAGAAATTTATAACCATTAACTGTATCCCTTGGATGACAGAGGGAACTGCATGAAACCCTAATTGTATTGAATAACTACAAAACTTTTAAGAGAACTCCAAACAACTCATTGAGACAGGGAAACGACAGCTTTCAGTGAAGTATCAGTAGATTTCATTTGTTTCTGGCCCACAGAGACATTCACCTTAAGGCACTGCCTCAGGCTTTTGGATTTCTTAAGTCTACCTCCTTGAGTTTATTTACACTGCTTTTTACTTCCCACTAAATAAACCTATCTTAACAATATTTCAGCATGGTAATGCAGTTGTCTGTTCTAAATATCTTTCCAGAAAGAAAATTTATAGAAAAAATAACTGTAGTATCCCACCTTTAAACCATATTGAGAGAGAATAAAATTAAGGTAAGTGATCAGTTATGTTTCCACACATCTGTTTACAAACAAAAATAAAGTATGTTCTGGGTAGAACAAATGCATTGGTCTACTCCACAAAGCTCTGCTCACATGGACAACTCAGCACAGGATTTTGCTGGTGTAACAATCATCAGTGATGTGGTTTTTACAAATCCTATAAGTAGAATTGTTTTTTACTGACTTATTTTATGCAATTTAAGAGGTAAAATGTTATGCAAGCAGAAAGAATTCCTTCAGCAAATACAGTGGTTTCACACAGGGGCCCTGCCAGTACACATAGAGTAGCAGAGGTCTGCAGTGTCATACAGACGGATCTGTAGATGAAGAACAGTTTCTTTTGAAGCTACAGGCTTCTAGAAACTGTTATCAACCCTGAATTCTATGGCAAATTATTTTACACATTAGCTGCTAGTACTGCAGCACCTACTCACAGATGTAATTGGGAACAATCACAGTACCGGGCATTGTTTTCTTTTTCAATAGCTTCAAAGTTGAAATACATGCAATATTCACATACTGCTTTAAACTCTTCTGTAAAATGGCATTCCTATTATTTTTTCCATATTTCAAATGCCCACTACTTATTCGATACTTCCTAGTTGATGCTTTTCAGATGAAATCAGAGGTGAAATTTTTGTTTTCTTAAATTTAGTTATAATAAATAATATTCTCACAAGCTATTGTGAAGTAGGACTAAGGTACAGAAAACTAGGCACATCCTGATAAATCCATTTCCTAGAGTTAGAGAGATTAAGGCAGATTACCAGCACTTGCTATAATAAAAGGATGTATTGAGTGCTTCTAGCTGCGAAAAAAGCTAAGAAATGTGAGAATGAAGAAAGTGATCCAATTGTAATCTAAGAAGAGAGAACTTCCTTAGTCTGCAGTCAAACACAAATGGTAGCTCTGAGAAAAGTCTATGAAGTTTAATGTGGAATTAACCTCAGGATTCCCTGGAACTGACATGACAGAAGCAGAACACCAGATGTGATTTAGTTTACCTGGGACAGATGCAACCCAGCCAACACATACTGTACTAGCAAGCTGCTTCTTACACTTGCTTTCCCAAAGCAGACTCCTACCACACTCCTGAGAACGTAACAGGAACCAGAGATACTCTTCCTAACTTTTATGCAAAATCATTGTCATGATGTGATGGCTGCACTGAATTGCCTTACCCTAACCCTGTTTCTAGCTGTGTTTACATGAACGCAAGTTAAGGCATCATGAAGCAAAAGAACAGGCTTCTCACACTGACAGGACAGAGGTTGAACAAGGTGGCATGAGGTACTCCAATTGCTCTTTGTTTTAGCTATGTTAGCCCTAGATAGGGACCAGGCAATGTTGTGAATAAGTCAGAAAAAGTCCTCTGTGCATGGTTTTGGTTTATTTTCTTTTTCTGTTTTTAATTTGCATACAAACCCATTTATCAAATTCTGGACATCTTTGACAAACCTAATAGCCCACAGAGTTTAGGAAAATAAAGACGAAGCACTGGAGTGTCCTCTTTTTGTGCCAGGTAATATTAGGCAGACAGATTTTCAAGACTTCATAGATTTCTCTAAGTTTGTCGGTAACTACTTACGTGCTACAGTAATTTTTGAGACTTCTGGATATGTAGCAGTCTGAACACTGAATATGATACAGGCAGGCACAGAAAAAGTTCTCTTTTTTTCAGCAAATACATATTTGCTACTCCTGAGCTGCCCAGTTGCTGTGCATTTAAATTGTATTCTGATCAGGTTGTCAAACATCCACAAGTCTAAGATAAAACAAATTAAATACAAGGAGTACTCATGCAGATACCAAAAGTAACTGAAAAAATTTTTTGCCTTAGGTAGGTGAGCATTAAGTCTAATGCTTCAAGAAGAGGCCACACTAAACAGCTGTCCAGCACCCACGTTCTATCAGATACAGTATGTTTGTGCTAAAATAGTAAAGGAACATCTGGGAAGCTATATGTCTTACAAAATATGCAAATAACAACAGTTTTCTGAAGACAGTATTACAAGTTCAATCCAAAACTTAAGCCCAACTAACAAAGCTACCACAGGCAGTTACTTCTAATTTTCCCCATCAACTGTCCAACTTTAATGCCTCTGGAATCCTTCAAGGAGAAATGTGTTGTTTGTAATTTTAAAATAGTTTCTCTCATAGAAGATTTTATGTACACTTACAATATTAAATGTCATGCTTATCACTGGAAAGTCATAGACTGGAATTAGATTTTTTCAGAAAACTCTGCCACACACTAACCTCTTTTTCGTACTTCCAAAGCTAAAACAGGAGACAATATTCTGCACATCAGTCTTATTTTCTCTTTTGCTTCTCACAAGATAATTTTTATTGCAAACTACAGATTGTCTTTTAAAGTCCATAATGACTCATTATGTACATCTTTGTCAAATAATGCTATGTGAGTGGAAGACTGAAGTTAAGCAGCAATTTTCTATTGCAGAAATTCTTCTACAAAATAGTAGAAGAATGCCATTCATTTCAATAGGAAGCTGAAGTAGAAGAACAAATCACACAGCAGAGCAAAGAAGCATATATGTAATTTTCTAACAAAGCTAAGTGTATCAACTGTGCTATTGATTTTATCCTGAAGATTTTATCTGAGTTTAAAAATAATATGCCTGTTAATCAAAATTTTTATTGTTTATTTGCAATTATCTTCAGAATAAATTGCCTAGAAATGCATTCTCCTATTTTTATATAAAGGGAGAATTTTAGAACAGGATTGTTATATGTAAAGGCCATGTAATTTTCAAACGCTCTCAACTGGTAAATTGGTTGATAGTTTTTCCAATCAGATTAAATAAAGAATTATTAAGTTTCATGTTTTTCACTCAGTTTACAAGTGCCTGATCTGTTTTTTTAGTTTAGTGGTATTATCAAAATTTGATAATAAGCAGTCAGCACTTTGATATAGTATTACAGCTTGTATGTGAAAACAATACATGCAAATAGAAAAATTCATGTTAGAATTCCCAATACAAAGGTGATTTATTGATATTTACAGAAAAAATATATAGAAACAAAGTATGTTCACCATTGACATTCACAGAAGAATTACTGCATGAAAATCAAAGGAAATTCTAAAGTCTAAGGTTACTTCTCCAGTATTACACATCAAATATCAATGCCTAAGTCAGATGACCTAGTACTTTCATGTCCAAGGAAAAGGAAAGAAAGAAGTCTTTTAAAACAAAGAAGGTTTTGAAAATGGTGCAGCAAAATATTCAAAATAATTTGCATGCTTACATTATCTGTTTTCCTGTAGTTTTGATATGAGCTTCATAGAAAATGTTTCCTACATTGTAATTAGCCTTCCTTGAATATCAGACACTTTTCTCTTACACTAATTTAATCCTTGGCTTCATTCTACTACTTTGACATATGTTAGTTCTATCTGCATATTCAGATTTAAAAACACTCTGAAATCTAAGAAAATATATAATTTTGGCTGACCAGTGATTAATCTCTACTAACATCAATGATGGATGGAGAAATATAGGGAGAGACAGGTAGAGGTGATAAAAGAACAGATAAATGAGGCCAAAAGATAGATGGCGTTGCAGTCAAAGTTCAAGACAGCTATTCCTCACACACTGCTTCTCAATATAGTCCTCCTTTTTTTTCTTCTTTAAAATTTTATTTTAGATTAATGCAGTCCCTGAATGTTACCTGTTTAGCCTGAGTTCTTAAATCTCTCTCCCACTGTAGAACCTTTCCAATGCAATAGTTTGAAATCCTTATATTTTTTCCCTGATTTGCACAGAATTTCCCGTCATTAACAGTGAAACCCATTGGAAAAAAATTGCTTAAACACATTAGCAACATAACGCAAAGATCCTTCACCTACGAGCTGAATCTCTTGTTACTCATACCACTTCAAACCTCTAGATGTCCTTCCAGTCCTTAAGCTAAATTCTCAACAATTAAAAATTGGAGCACAGAATTTTGCTTTAAGCAAGTAAGAGCCAGTAAATATAAAGTTTACTGCTCTAATTTCATAAAATATACTCACCTCGAGAGCTTTAAAGATTCATTCAAGCCATATTTTTTTAATTTTTCTGGTAACTTAACACCTTAATGCTATTGTAGTCAACCAGGATATTAAATAAACAGAATGACAATTGGCACTTGGGAAACTAATGGGAGGCATTAACTCACAGTTATTACAACACTACAGAAGGCAAAAGTTCTAGTTGACTACATGCATTTGTTGTGCTGCTCACAAAGCGCAGAAAAACTATTGCCTATACTGCACTGTAAGATCTCCACAGATGTCTAAGACATAGTATTTGCCTACTGAACTTTTAATCCCAGAGCATGTTTAGAGGCTTCCTGGATGTGGCCCAGGTAGACAAACTTGTGAAAAGAAAACCTTAAATCCATCTGAGTGTTTCAAAGCCTTTCACTTCTGTCTGGTGCTGGGTCCCTCCACCAACGTGCATCCATGACCAGCGTAACAAAAGCTAACACTAAAATACCCTGAGGGCAAGCACCACCATCCTCAGAAACGCCAAGGCAAGCACAGGGTCAGTCCTCCTTTACATACCTTTTTCATCCTGTCACAGGAGTTCCAGATTGGACTACCACTTAAGAAAAGTCTAGTCTGTCTCCACAGCCAGAACCAGAACCTGTGTCACCCTTTCAATGACAAACTGAACTAGTGGATAAACTTGAATACCTAGTGCAGCTGTTTTCCTTTCTGTCAGCTCCTTGACACTAAAAGACAACATGCCCCCTCTCCTGGACTCAGCTCCAACATTAGCCTCAAGACAGGTCTATGTTCTTTTCATTATCACCACTGTATGCCAGGAGTCAAGCAAGCCAAGCATTAGCACCATTTTTCTTGGCACTTGTTGGAATGGCATTGAAATTATTCCTATCCAGTGTTTTCAAGCACAGTTGACAGGCAAAGTGTTTTCATAACAGCTTTTCCATCCTAGCCCTGATAATACACAGTAAAAGGTATGGCAGATGGGGGCAGCCTAGAAAATACAGTTTTTCCTGAGTGAAAACCAGTGGCAAGGATATGCTGTCATCCAGAATGTTCACCACACACATGTGGAACAACCCACTATATAAGCAGCAAGACAGGTATTATTTTTTCCTTAGAGAATCAATAGATGAAAATATCCTTTCAGTGGCTGCAGAGACTACAAATAAAAAGAGGAGTCCGTATCCAATAACTAGATTTATTTTCCACCCTAAAGTCTATGTTCACCATTCCCATCCTTGCTGCTGCTCAACTAAAAATCAGGGTGATGTCTGTCAGAATGGTTATTAATAATAATTTACTTGCAAGCTCCCTCTTTACTTACACCTTATATTCTGTCGGACCTATGCCCACATTTACTTTACGTCCAAGTGTTTTGCTACCAGGCTGGAGAGAAAGGATGACTCCTAATCATGCATTACTGATGTAAATCTTTAAAAAGCCTCCCATATATGAGGAATGGTAAAGTACTATTACTTTTGCAAGGTGTCATCGACATTTAGAATAATCCACTCTACAGACATGCTCTGTGAAGTCATTCAGAAGTGCTGAGTCTATGTGGACAAGTATTTGCTTTACAGATAAGTATTCTGGCTAATATAGGCAGCACCCAGGAGACTGATGGGGGAGAATGCTAACCCTGAGATCCAGCTCTGCTTCGTTTTCCTGGTATGGTAGATGATGATGAAAATCAGGCCTTTTACATCATACTGTGGGGGATGGAAGGGAGAACAGGGAGGAAGAGGAAGGCATGGAGGAACTGGAATCAGTGGAACAACATGTGAGTACAGAAAGGCAATGAGCTAGGTCACATGCCCACAGATGCTCTGCAATGTGCGCATACCCAAGAAGGAACAGCCCCATAGTGTCTACGTGAATGAAGAAATCTTCTCGGTGCAGTCCTCATAGGTATCATTGATACCCGTCTTCCTTCTATTGAAAATTCTTCTAGTTATTATTATATATCTATCCTTTTATTTATTATTGTGTATCCTTTTACACAAAGTTAATGTTCTTGGAATCAAAAGCAACTATTTTGCCTCATTGCTATAGGTATATTTCATGTATTCAGTTACTTTAAGCCAAAGCAAAAAAAAACCCCAAACAAACAAAAACAAACAAACAAAACCTTTTTACATTTAGAACTGTATAATAGCATAAGATTACTGATTCACAGGGAGATGTATGCTATTCAAACTATATCTAGGTTGAACAGGCAAATACTAATTCAGATTGTATAAATTATAAATTTTAAATTAATTGATGTGGTATTAATCTAGTAGTTTTCTCTATACAAACCATTGTGTTACAGTTAACTTGATCTTCCTCTCATGGGAAATTTTTGTTTTCCCTGACAGATGCCTCCCACACAATCCCCTCTCACCCCACCTTCCCCCAGTAAACATCTGTACAGAGCTGCTATATTATTCTGGAAAATTTGTTTTCCTTCGTGCAGCCTCCAGGCTCATTATTCATAAAAACTTCTAAACCTTATTACAGACAACACTTATTCAGAAGATACAAGGGCTCCCTTGATAACATGTATGCCGATCTATAAAAGTTTTGGAATTCGTAACAATGATCACCTAACTGTGCTCTGCAAAAAACACATAAGGAAGCAGTCCAGTCTGAATTTACTTGCTTGTACATTGTGTGAACAAAAGTAAAACGTGCTTTTTTTTTAACAAATGCATTAGTAATAACACATCCACGCATTAGTATAAGCTCTTTCTGCCCTCTCTCACTCTTCTGCACAGCACAGAGAAATCAGGCAATCAGGTATAAGCAACTCTGGGAGCTAAGAGAGAAGACAGGAATGGAAGTATGAGTTTAACTATTGAGGATCTGTGCCTCACTAGGCCCAAAAATTCATGGCAATCAGGAGGATGCAATGAATATTCCCTCCTCCTCTAATCTCCCACCCCATGTCCTTGCTTTCCTGAACAAGGCTACAGCAGGCACACTGCTCAGTTCTGATGGACTCCCTCTCTTTCTGGATGTCATGTCCTCAGGCCACAGAGCAGATTTTACAAAGTTACTTCCTATTGTATCCTTGTTCCCGCTCACATGAGTCTCAAAGGTTGAAGTGTGCAATGAATACCAAAAGCCAGGCTCAGAGGGATCAAGTTTGAACATTTAGACAGTCATTAACAACATACTATATGCAAACAAATGACCAGATTCCCAAGTTATTACTACTCTTGTCTCCAAAAATACGTCAGCTTTTTGTTTGAAAATCCATTCTTCTGTGTTTTGTTAATTTCCAAATCCTAGTTATTTCCATATTAGTATTATATAACCTCACCTGCATAGTCTCCCAAGCTAACAGCTTCTGTCTCATCTTGTAGTTTCCAAACTTTGGTCTACTACTGTTCAAAGCCTTCTAAATCTGTAATTTATATAGAAAAATTTCATCATCAGTTGCTGATAAAAATCTGGCTTAGTATGATGCTGCAATATTACCTCAACCAAGCTTCCAGTAAAAACAGAAAAAAAGAACAAAACAAAACCATTGTTTTCTTTAAAAAAATCTTTTAAAGAAGAAGAGGAAAAGAAATTATAGAAGTAAATTAGAATGACATAATTTGACCTTGAAAAAAAGGCATTTGCTATATTAAAAACAAAAAAAAATTTATGAGCTACTATTGACATTATAAGAAGTAGAAACAATGGTTGTCTAAGCTTCTGATAAGCTCATTTCTTAATTCACATGTCAGGGTAAATGATTGTTTAAAGAACCAAATCTAGCATCAAAGTAATAAGTTGTCCAACTGATGAATTAGAATCTTTCTTCTTTATCATCTGTAAAATTTTCAAAATATCCTTAAGCTATAGGCAGACCCATAGCAATTTGGAACTATTCAAAGTTCAATTCAACTACATACAATAGCATGCAGATTACCACACTATCCAAGGGATAAGATCCATTTTAACCAAAACTGAAGTACATGTAATGAGACATGGCCATGGGGCCTGCACACTGAACAAAGAGTTTACATGCATTCAGTCAGAAACGGATGCATTTGCCTACTCAAGAAAAAAAGAGGAAAAAGAAATCCACCACTAACTCCAAAGTAAAATGGATAGGGATTCATAATTTCATATTATTTTTTATTACACATACTGCAGTGTTCTAAATACTTTCTTTTAACCAGAGTATTTATTTTTTAGTGAAGACCTAAATCTTTATCAAGCATGCCAGCCCGAGGAGCAAGGCTGACAAAAAGGCAAGTAGGAAAATCTGTGTTAATTACATGAAAATAAAGATGTGTAAAATATTTCATTGTATGGGAAGTGACAGACATTGAAATTTAAGCCAGTAAGGTGAGATTTTATTTAAGTTTAAATGAGTTAGAGATTAGAACTATGAAATAAAGCTTTTTTTGCTTTCGATACATTAAGCTAATAATAATTATTTTAGTTAAAAATTAGAAAGAAATTGTTTAGCCAAAGTCTTCCTTACGACATGATACCTGACACTTCAAACAGTGACTACAATAACAGCCACAAGGTATTCAAAGCAACCTTGTCAAACATGAAGATTCATGATAGTTTTCAAATTCCATAGTTGGTAAAATAGATACTTTAGTAAAAAGGATTACTTCCTTTAGTGTTGAAAGACAGCAACATCTTTCAAAAAGGAGTAAAATAATAAAAACTAATAAATTGTCTTATAATAAAAAATGAAGTCATAATTGTGAAATTCCTGTAAGACTAAAAAGCATACTAAGTTTTAGTTAAAATCCTATTTCTACTGGATACTTGGATTCCATACAAAATTAAAAGGGTTTGTTCAACTCTAGCTGCTTAATAATTTTTCCCTTTCCTCATTTTATGATGAAGATTGAAGCTCAGGTTGTGTTTCAGGGAATAAAACAGTGCCTTGCAATGATACCCAAGCTAGTTCTGGTCTCATAAACAGCAAGCATTTTAGAACCACACTCCCCACAGGCTAATTAGCAGCCCCATCGTAGCAATTACGTAGCATTTCAGTTAGGGTAGTTAACCTTGCTTGGGGGCATTAATGAGTATTACATTAATGCAACTATATAAATGCTGTACCAGCTAGTCTGTCCAGACATCGCTCATGAGCTGCAAGTTCAAGAGCATCAACTTTAAAACAGATTTAGTTTGATGTGAGAAAACCATTCACTGGGACCAGAAGGGTTTGTCTTTGTTTTGTTACATGAAGGAGAATATGTTCAGCAGCAATAACTGAGAGACTTAAACCCTCATGAATCCAACAAGACAACACAACAGCTTTGAGACTAGAGGAAAGGTAAACTGCATTTAAATAATCCTCAGAGGGAAGAAACAAACCAGAATCTCTTGCACTCTGCCACACTAACCACTGAATAATCAAATCAGATTTATACAGCTATCCTTTCTTCCTGGTCTCTTCAGCTCACATCTCTGTGATTCGGGGCTGAGAAACATGGTCAGATGCTCAGATCTACAAAACGAGTGGCCCTTGAAGTTCTGCAGGTGGTCCGTGGGCAATAAAAATGCTTGATTAAGAACTGCAGCGTCCAGAAGGTACACAAATATTTAGCGTTGCTATTAGTCTGGCTCACTTTCTTTTCAGGAGAATGTTCCTGCCAAAAAATCCATTCGTCTAAAATGAATGATTTTTGTTACTGACTCAAACAACAGTGTTCTTCCTGAGTCCCCTACACCTTCCTTAAGTCTCAGAACAAAGTAATCTTCCCCCAGTATTTGATTTGTCACAACTTAGATTAGTTAATGCAAGACACTTTTTTTCCCTTCCTTTTCTTAACATAAAGTGTTCCTTGCAGGTAAAGTCAAGAAAGCATGGTCATTTTCAGGCATGCATTGTTTCAAGGCAAAAAATGCTATCAGCTTTACAAAATCATTTAGCTTTTCATAACAAAGATTTTGTGGAGGATAAATCTATCATTTACAAATTAAGGTGACAAAACTCAAAAATAGCAAGGCAAACCAGAAATTACTGGCCTTTGCATTTTCAGTAGAGCTCTACTTTAATTAAATACATGTCGAGGCATGCGTTATTATTACTGATATGACTGGCAAGGTCTGCAGCTGGAATGGTAACAATCCAAGTTATTCATATAACTGAAACAACCACCCTGCAGGGTGGTATTTAAAATACCCTTCTTTCCTGTACTTCACATATTGCTGATGTCATAAGCTGAAATATGTGCTGGGAGTACACAAAAAATAAGGGTTTATTTTACAAGCTTATATACAATTTTCAGCATTTACTTAGGACCAGCTTTAATTTCTTTTCCTGATATTTGCTGTAGTTCAAGTTTGCATGGAAAGCAAATACTCGAGGCCATGCCAAACTAAACACTGCTGATCATTCTTGCCAGGATAAGCACTATAGATGCATCTTCTAGTTCCAAAAAAGTCTAATGCTCTTCTCCTTTCATTTGACATTCTGCATAAATACAAAGTTCTGTTCATATTGCTTTCCATTCAAGACACACTAAGACTATAACGAAAACTAACATGACAGAATTTCTTCCGAAACCAGCTGGAATCCACTCTTACTATCTTGAGCGGGAAGGTTTGTTATGGTTTCTTACTGTGCTGAACCTGTATGACAACTTGGCCTGCATAGAGCCTTCAGGGATTTACTGACAATAGGATCACTTATTGGACGTACCTATATGATTTATCTACAAGTTTACTGATATAAAAATACCTCATGAGTAAAATATACAGAATCAGACGATGATACAAAAATCTACATTTACAAAATTCTACAGGGCAGAAAGTAGCACTGCTTCCACATCCAGCTCATCAGAAAAACAACAACAACAAAACATACACACATTCCATTAAAAAGAAGTTGAAAGTCCACCAATTAATAAACACCTTAAATCTAAAAAGATTAATAATGCACTTTATTAAAATTAAATTACTCATATTTTTGCCTAAGGATAAACCTAATTTAAACATTTTTACTTAAAATACTTGTGCTATAACAGTTGCATCAATAGCAATGATTATTTAAAAACTCAGATTAGTCTCATCTAATACATATAACTATTTCCACAAGTCATTGTTGAGTGATTTGGAAGTTACAATTGCATGCAAGCTATAGTTTCTAAAGGTTTACCATTTAAATAGTGATCTCCAAAGAAACTTTTAAAAATCTCTGAGAATTTGCTCCTGGCATATACCCTATTTCTGGATTTAAACTGATTTTTTCCCCCATAAATAATTTGCAAGACATATTCAGCCTCATTGTCATTATTGTAATAAAGCAGGGAACTGATACAAATCCAGATGAAATTTTAAATAGGTGCATAGAGATCTTAAGGAAGATGAGTAAGATGAATGTCCCCAACAGCAATGGGATGTTTAGATTTATCTCAAGGACAGTAAATGTGACTTACACTGTTTTCATTGAGCTTGCATAAGCCCTGCGATAATTTATATCAGCTGCAATAACATTAATCACCTTGAGAGCTTGTTTACCTTGTCTTTCTTATGAAAAAATGTCAGTTTATTGGCGTTTGTTAGTGAAACAGCATATTTACCTATATATTACAGTTTGTTTTATCAGTGGATAAATCAATATACTGTAGTTTTAGAGGGATACTGCTTTACAGGTTGCTTTCTGCCAAAATCCTACAAGTCAGTTAAAAAGCAACATACTGTGAAATTAAGGCCTTGGCCATCATGAATATCAGTAGCTCAACATTCTAATATTCTGTGAAATCTTCTCTGCACTAGAGACTAATTTTGCATGAACGAGCACCTGTCTATTTCTCTCATTTTACTACAAATGACATGAGGAAAACAGGATAAATAAAAAGGAGAGACAAAGCAATTTAATTTAAAAAAGTAGTATTCATACACCGTTACATTATACACAAGAAAAATATTAATTGCATCAACACTGATGAAAGAGAAAATAAAATTTATTAATTAAAACAGGTAAAAAGGAAGGTCATTCTCCATTAAATTTAAGGAAATTAAATAAACTTGTTCATTTGTCCCCAACTACATCACCTGCATAGCCAAAAATGGAAGGGAGTTAATGTTAACAGTATGCTTTGCCGTTTTCTCCGGTAGTATGGTGACTTCCCAGGGAGACTTGCAGTTAGGCTACAACTCCATATTAAATGTGAATAACTACCTCACTTAGGCACAAGTGAAAATCCTCACAAGAACATTCAAAGAATATTCACATCTAATAATGGCACAAGAATGAGGGTTAAGAGGTAGGTCATTGGCAGCAGCATTAGCTTTTAATGAAAAACGGTAAATCTGGACTCTTTCAGCTTCTTTCTCTCCTTACTCCAGGACCAACAGAAGAGAGGAAATAGGCCATGAAAGCAAGATCCTTTGAAGCATTCCACTTAGTCTAAAAATGGCACTGTTAAAGTCTTGAATGAGCCTGGTTCTACAAATTTAGCAACAGTTTTGGAAGGTCTAAATCTACTCTCTTACAGCCACCAGGCAGAAAAGGTGCAGTTTGACCCTCTCTGTACAGATTCCTATTTTAGACAAGAACAGAAACGTCAAGTGATTTGCTTAATTAACCAGTGAAGTCAGACTTGCAAATGGTAATCCTAATAAGTTTACACATTCGATCTACAGTGCAAGAGTTATTTGCTGGAGAAATCAATGAATTTTTATTAGTGAATAAATTTAACGTTATTGTATTTCAGACAATTTCCAGATGGTGAAGGGGGAATACATTTATTGAACAAATTATTCATCACTCCCTGGCTACAGAGCATGACGTCAGTCCTTCGATATGATACTTAGCAGCCTAGTGTTAAGAAAAGCTGCTGAAATATTCTGATAAGAGGTCAGTGTAGTTCTTTGTCCCCCCGCCCCAACCCACAATCTTGTTATTATTCAACCTCTAGGCAGCTTTTTATTTTTTTCCTGGAGGAGCATTAGGAAACAACTTGAGAGACATTCTGTTCTTTCATACTGCTTGGTTTCCAGGCAAAAGGCAATTTTTTTTTCCTTTAAAGCATTATTCTGAATCATATTTGATACAACTGGAAAAAAAAAAGTTTTGTTCCTTATTGTGACATCCAGAGTTTGAAAACTGTTTATACACACACATATATGATAATTAATGCAGAAAAGAGTGTGTGTTTATGCGTATTTATATAGTCAAGTTGTTCAAATGCTTAACTGCCTCTCACACTTCTACACCACAACTCAGATATTTAATTCTTCTTTCCATTTTTTTTCAAAAATATTACTCCCTTAAATCTTTCCATAATTCTATTCTAAATGTCTGTATTGCTATGAAGTTAAGCTGTTATTATTATTTAGGCTAATACTGCAGTGTAGTATTAGAATTATCTCTGCTAAAGTTTTCTGTCACAAAGGAATTAATTGAACACGGCATGACTGGTCTACATGGACTGGAAGTTATCAATGACTCTGTTAGCACTGGCAAAATCATGAGAATAGCAGTAGGTTTTTATGTGGTGTCTGGTATCCTGAACAAAATAATAAAAGCAGTGATTTCAATTACTGCTCCTAAGTGACTATATATAAACATATATCTTTAGTTTTCTTAGTGCTATGCCAACCAGCAGGTAGCATTCATTGACGAGTTAATAACCAGAAAATGCGTTTTCCTTTGACATCGGAATGGACAACTTTGGACATTATGTTAAGAGGGGAAGAGGACCCTTTATTGTTCACCTATCATCTGGCAGCTAACCACCCTCTAAACTGAATTTTCAGTTTGAATCTCATCCTGGTGGAATACCACACCAATACTGGAAACTATTACAGGGAAATATGTAAAATGAGAATATATTCCCTCCTGCAGGTTAGAAGGGAAAAACATAAATGCATACCAGAAAGGAGGGAACAGAAAAAGGACAGAGTAGGAAGGTGTGTCATTTCCCTGGCACCAGCAGCTGTAGGGTGGATGGCTTTGGAAGCAGCCAGAACACTTCTGTTGTGGTGTGAGGTTGGAGTGTTAGGAGGAATTGAAAACATTTTCAAAGAGGAGGGACTTGGAGAAAACTAATCTTCCTTTTTCCCAAGTGAGGATTTTATTTCACAACAATTTTGTTTGACCTCAGAAGTATAAAAGTCAAACTGTTCTGTGCATCATTTGATGTACTAGAATGCTCATTGTCATTTCAGTGACAGAAATGGTTTCAGTTCCTGGAAATTCATCGTTCTGGAGACAGTGGTGTATGCTGCTGGCATTACTGTTGAGGTCTGGAGAGAAAACAGATGCAGGATTGCTAAGGGAAGGCAATAGATCTTAGATAGTGAGTATAGGTGAAAAATCAGACAAGTTCTCAAATGCTATATCGCTTCCCCAGATCTGTTGAGATATTCTTCTTACAAACATGCTTTGATGAATGCTTCAGGATTAGATGCTTCTTCTAAATGCCCATTTTGTAGAGCATAAATGAAAGCAGACAGGGAAGTCACTATACTGATTTTGTACCAGTGAAAGGTCCTCTCATCCCACAGAATTTTCCTGAACAGAAAAGGTTACTTTGTATATAAAAATAAAACAAGACATAGGATGGAAAAATAAGTTCTCTTCTAAATTAAAAGAATGTTATGAAGTTCAAAGTGTACTTTCTCCTGTTCATGTCTATCTTTCTCATATTTGCCTGCAGCTGATTTCTGGTATATGCTTTCTACAGTTAAAATTTTGCTTTCTGCTTAAACTACCTCTTTCGCATTCCTCCCAAAAAGTGTTTTGTTTTCAGCTGTTTATGTAATGAAAGCCAAATTTTCAGCTACAAAAGTTATGAAATATCTTAAAAGAATAGCAGCCATCATTAACATGCAAAGCGATTAGATTTGTGACTGCCAAACTTTGCATGACTGGACACACAACCTTAAAGCACTTAAAGATTGTATGCTTTCTAGGGTAACAAAGACAGATGTGGATATAATTCACTGGTTCAGAGTTGCAATACGTACTGTAAAAGTCAGCATTAGTAAAATGTTCAGTCATAGAACAAAAATGCCTACGCTGGTTGTTAATAAAAGTGTATATGCAAATTGTGCAAGATGCCAAAAAGATCTGCCATTCCTGAGCTAAAATAACGACTCCAATGGAGTGATTAAGAGACGCTTTCAAGTGGAAAGAAGTTGTGGCTTTTGTGGTTGGCTTTTTTTGGACTTCTTCCAACCTCTGAAGAGATTAGTGATACCATAGAGACATTTTTATTCAATTTCATAACTAGCATATTATATCAAAGAAGCTGTGTGAGTTTCTCATTTTCCAGTACTCATTTTAAACCAACTTGGCTGTCATGTTTACTATTATAGAAATTCAGCAGGTTTTGGGGCACTGATCTAACTCTGCACCTTTCAAAAGCATTTCACCACTACCTTCCTATTTCTCCAAAACTCGTTCAAAACTCCAGAGGCTGGAAAGACAGTAAATATTATGAAATAATATTAATAATTTATATTTTCTAATTAATCATAGCAATTATAATTAATAATTATTAATAATTAATAGTAATGCTTTGTTTCCTTTTACATCAGTAAGAGTTTCAGTTAACATCTGGTGAACTGTGAAACAAACAGATTTAAGCACTGTTTCAAAACTTCAATATTTCACAGTACCACTTTGAATTCTACTGGCAAAATGCAGAATCTGGAAAGATGTGACCAACAGAACTGTCCCCCGCACTGCAGATTGTCTTATTTAAGATTTAATTTACAAAATATGTGTTTATAACTAAATTCCAGAGTGTTTCCTTCACTTTTACCACAGATCTCTCATGGTAATTACCTCAAAAATTTGCAGAGCACTGCTTTAAATAGACTATCTATTCCAAAATATGAGGTTGTAACTCTACTTTTTGACTACCAACAGGAAAGGAAAGTGAAGGGCTGTATTTTTATTTCCTGAATTGAACAGATTTAGGTTGGAACAGAAAGTGAAGGATTATTTCATGCTGAAATTAAAATGATTGGGAAGAAAAAAGAAAGTAAAATATGAGGAATCAATAGGAGAAGTCTAAGAGGAATCTGAACCAAAAAATCATTTCAAAACAGAAAAGATATCAAAAGATTCATTTAAAAACTGCCAACACATTTGTACTCTTTTTATTTTGTTTCTTTTTAATTTTGTAAGTCTTTTCCCGAAGTTGGTACCTGACACTAATTCACAGCCTAGTTTGTTGCTGCTGAAAATCCTTCTCCTCTAGGAACGGATTTTCATAAAAAGGTTTTCACCAGTTCTAGTTACTTTGTGAGGCACCTAGCATCTTCAGAATATTTAAACACATCCCAAGGTAAAACCTTTTCATACTGAATTGATTTTACAGACTAAACACATCACAGACCATTTGTTTCCTGCTTCTTGGGAAATAAGCAGAGGCAACCACAATCATTATGGAATTTCTCTGAAAGAAATAAAACAGAAAATGGACTCAGATTAATAGCAGTTCTGTTAAAATTAATCTGCTGCACACAAGCAGGCAAGACATTCTGCTGGCAACCTGAAACATTTTTTAATAGCTAATGCACCTGAGAATGTAAGAACACTATTAGTTTTTTTAAAGCTTACTTGGTGCCCATTTGTGTCATTATCGTCATTCTGTCATTCTGTACCAGACTCAGTGAAATCTTAAGCACATCAACCTAAGTGAAGCCAGAGCCCATATTCACCTGCTGCCTCTAGCTTAACCCAATTAGTTTGAAAAGCTTGGCCAAAACTCATACTTTGATATTTTGGAATCAAAAGCTGCCACCACCATCACTGTATTTATACTCAGGAAGGCTATTTGTTTTAAAAGACTCCAAACTGCCATGGTAAGCAGTTGTCCTGCCATTTTTTCTCTTTCAGGGAAGCCAAAGACAGAAGACAGTGCAGTAGGTATACTGTCTCCATCACAGAATACAATTAACTTGCTAGCTTTTAGGCCTGGGGCTTGTTTAGACAGAATACAGCTCTATAAATCCTTAATCTTTTCACCGATATGCTTTGAAAATTTTTGCATATCTGAAGGAAAAATGAAGCTGGCCATCCAGTCTCAAATAGCAGAGAAGGGAGATGACAGTTGCAAGAAGACAAACAAAAGGAACAGCAGTCCAGAATAAGATTTTGTGCAGAACAATAAAAATTTATCTTAATTATGTGGAATAGTTGCAAGACTATATCCAAACACAGCATGTAAACACTATTTTCCTTTTACCAGTACTTCATAATAAAGTTCACCTCCACTTACATCCTATATTTTCTTTCTATGTCCCGTCTTTCTTCTAAAGCTTCCCATGATTAACATTATAGGAATTGTATTTTGCCAGAAGTCTGGGACAGAGACACTGACATTACAGGTGTTAGGATTTACTTCTTCAACATTACAGAACACTGACAGAAAATGTTAGTAGGAGCCACATAAATAATTTGTCCCCAAATGTTCTGATGTAGTTATTTTCAGCTATATGATTTACCATTTGGGAAAGGGATTTGAGGGAAATGAGAGACAGTCTGTTTAGACTTTGTCTTTAATGTTTGTTGGTTTTCCTCAATGTGCTCTCCCTCCTCCCTCTCCCCCCACTTTTTGGAGCTACACTGATGTCTTATCAATAGGCAACAGCAGTTAAGTAATAGTTCAATGCTCCCACCAATAAATATTACATTTTTCACGTTTTGCAGAACTTTGTCTTATCAGCTGCTTCTAAATTTTCAGTAAGTGATTTTAGAATTGTGTCAGGCTATAGATAATATGGTAAATTGAATATTTTGCCTATCTAGTGTATGAAGAGAACAGAAATGTCCCCCAGTTCTGCTACTTCTCAATGCACTATTTCATTTTGGCACAGACAGAAGAGAACCTGCTAAGTCAGTCTAAACAAAGTCTGTTTTAAAACAATGAAGAGATATCCGACTTCAGTTAACTTCTATATATAAACAAGCACAAAGACTGTTAAGCACTTTGGAAACAAGAAGACAATTCCTCATAATTTGAAAGGGATCAGAATCAACCCTCCCCCCCCAAAATGAACACAGCAGGAAGGAATCTGCTGAGACACCAGACAAATAAATTACCTCACTCTTCTCAGTAAATACAAGGAAAAATCCATAGCAACACAGATTGCAGAGGAACCTGTTTTATAAACTGCAGCAGCAAACAGTACAACTGCAATTAACAGAATTAAACTCAGATTCTTTCCTGGGGTGCCGGCTTAAGCCATGCTGGTATTAACAAGAATGATACATGATTAATCAAAAAAAGATCTCTGTGGCACACAGTAATTCCTGAAATGTATTAACTCGGGAAATAAAACATATACTATTGCTAAGAGAAAAGCCGTTTTACTAATTGGTTTATCCCTGAGAATGATTGATCTACAGCATTGCTTTTTTTAAAATCTACCTGGGTTACAGAAGAAGCAGCCTCTCCTCTCATCTGATAAAGAAACATGCAGGATCATACCCAAAGCCTGTTGAAAACAGGCAACAAGAACTTCTCAGCTCTGAATTAACCACCAGTCTTCAGTGCTGCTCAAAACAAAACACACACCCTTTCCCCACTCTCTTAGACTGGCAGTTTATATGAGCTGGACTGGGATGACGTTTTGCTTTTGTACATCCCACAACATGGGAGCACTGGTTTTAGCTGCATCTAAGTCCTAAAAACAAGTCTCTCTGCTAATATTGAGATAGGACCCTTTGGGATCATATGGCCTTGGGAGTCAAATGCTACCCAAAGATAAAGGAGAATATAATCTAAGCAGACCACAGGTCACCCTGCAATAATCTCACTCTCCTTGTCCCTGAAGATGAGTATTTTCAGGAGTTTGATAGAAACATTTTAAATTGCCAAGCAACCAGCACTGTGGAAGCAAAATATTGGCTATCGCTTGTTATCATGTTACTGTAAATAACATTTATTACTGTAAATAAATCATGATTTTACATTCCACCAAAACTGAATCTGCTTAAATCCAGTTTAAAATTGAAATACCAACAATTCTTGACCAGCCGAGCTCAGTGGATAGGAACAAAAACATCTTTACATATTTCCTCCCCTCCCGGTCTCTCTCTCTCCAATATGAGCACAAGACTTGCTAAAAGTTATGGGTTCAATCTGTGTAGAGTGCAGAATATATTTTTTTTAAATGAAGATAATGTACTGATCCAGATAATGTAAATCTACTTGTCTAAACATAGATGCTGCCCAAGTTTCAGAGACCTTAATACTTCAGATGATATAATTAATGTTTTCTGGATAAGCTGAAATAAGAGTAACAAAAAGATCTAGATGACTTGTTAAGAATGAGTTCGTGGTAGGAAAGAGCTCACCAATAAATGTATACACATGTATGTGTATATATAGGTAGGTAGATGATGTGTGTGTGCATGTAGTATATACAATACACATGGACACACACCATCAAGATATTGGTTCTGCTGAAAACAGTGGTAATTAACACAGCTACAGGATGCAAATATGCAAATGTCAGATGAAAGATAGGCAAAATTTAGCTTTTCTTTTTAAGATATAATTTGCTTTTAACAGACAGCAACTTTAATGGGTATAGCTTTTTTGACTTTGCTTAAATCTGTGCTTGTAGAAACAGAATTCTTTCCTTTCTGTAGCTTTCGAAAGGCTTATCCTTTCCCATTTTCTTCAAAGAAATGTGCTATGAAAGAATTACACAGGCACAACATAATCCAAATTATTATATTCCTGTTGTATATAACATGTACACATTTCTGTTTCATAAAACAACAACAAAAAAAACACACAGGATTGTTCCTTCCTTCAAAAAAACCTGGAAGAGGCTTAAAAGAATACTGTTCAATTACCAGATGTCTGGTTCGGTTGCACCAAAATAGGTTAAATTAGTCAAACCAGGTTCATATTAACTCTAGAATTACTACATTCAGCAAGCTCAGATAAGAAGTAGATATTTCAATAACTATCTTAGAATCTAATATTACTCACTAAAATTAGGCAAAATGAACTGGATTTGTGCATTTGTGGTTGACAGCTGCCATGGAAGATACCTTCCATGCTAAGAAGAGCAATAGTCTCCTGAAATAGTGTAGGCACCATCCTTCGCTTGCTCAGTTTTATCGAGTTAAGATCGGTTTAGTCACAATTTAAGAAAATAAACCCAAAAAAGAAAGAAATCCTATTCTCAAACTTAAACCCCTTTATGACCAGGCATACAGGAACTGCAGGGGAAAAAGGATTGCCAAGAGAAACACCAGAGCCTAGTATACACATCTGAATATAACAAATTAGTTAATAACTCAATAATCCATGAACATGACCCCCCTCCCCTGGCTCAGCCCAAACGTAAGAGCCCAGAGAAGAATACAAAACATTACCGCTGACACCACCTGCACTAATGCCCCACTCACCTGTGAAATGCCTCTTGGCTGAAGCTGGTGGCCCAGGAGGCGAGGGAGGCAGCCCACGCTAGCCTTCACAGCCTGCGTGGTCGCTCACACCACCGGTGTTCAGCTCCTCTCTGCTGAGATACCTAGATTTGCTGTGCAGTGCCTTGCTGGCCTGTTCACAAGTCGTGAGTCAGGTGTGCTCCTTAGCCGCTACCACCAGACGGTCTTTAAGTTGAGGGAACTGTCTAGACCAAAATAGACAAAGAGAGTCCCTTTTCTAGGTGAGTGGGAGGAAGAGAGTCAAAGGCTTTTGCTTGCATTAAGCTTCACCAGCCACCCAAAGCCCATCAGTTCCTGCCATGGAGAGCAGCCATTTCTGTGTGAAGTACTGGGGCAGGGCAGGAAACTTTACTCTCCTGCAGGCTCATACCCGTGCTGTGCCTCCTTGAACAAGAACAGCTACTGGAGTTGTACTTGATAATTTTAAGAGTTAATAGGCAACTTTGGTTCCCAGTTTTTTGCAATTTGGGTGCCAAATGGTACCCAGGTCCCCATCCACTCCCAGAGAAGCCCCTTCACTACCTGTGGCTCAAGGTCCAACCCAGGTCAGAGCACACCAGCAGAGACATGGGATGTGGCAAGAGACGGAGGGAGACGGCAGGGAGGAGAAAGCTTGAAGCAGGGCAAGGAAACTCCTGACATGAAGAAGGACCGAAGACCTGGGACCTTACTGAGGAGAAGGCAGTTGACCGAGCGAGTGAGGGAGAGGCCGTGGGGCCTTTCCCTGCTTCCTGCTCCCCCATGGCTGCCCTCTGGGGAGCCATCTTCTGCCGCTCTCCCTCTGGCCTATACCTGGACCCTGTGTAACCCACACTCGCCTTCACCAGGCTGCTGGTGAAGGCACGCCCAAACCTCACACCCGGCAATCCTTGCTCCTGCCCCGCTGCCTTCTGCCCGCCCCGTTCCTCTGGTGAGGGCCCACAGCCACCACGGCTGCCACCCCCCTGTCTTCTCTGAGGGAACCAGGGCTGAGGAGACAGAGCAGGCTAAAAGGGAAAAGAAAGATCCAAAGAGCCCCAAAATGCAGACAAAAAGGAGCTGCTAGAAATACCTGGGGTACCCCAGGGGAAGGAGCAGGCGACAGGGAGGTGGTACAAGAAGGGGCTGCAAGAGGAAGCCCCATGGGAGCCAGGGACGTCCTGTGGCTCTGCTGTGTGCTCACCCAAATACCCACCCCTGCTTCACACAACACACCCACACACAGACCCTAGTGCTCTTAGATCATTTATTCATATATTCCCCCGAATCCCACCGAATTGTATTATCTTGTTGCTGTACTCATATTGGAAAGAAGGGGGAGAGACGAGGTGAGACTTTTAAAATGCATTTCCTTCTGCTCCCATCTTCCCAGCCGCCTTTGAAGCCAGGCATAAAATGATTTAGTCGTTTTGAAGGAAAACAAATAAAAATGGTTTCCTAGCAACAGGAGTTGTGGTATCGATCTCTGAGGAATCTCTCCCCGGTGTTTTCAAGGCTTTGCTTGTTTACTAATATTGGAGTAAAAGTACTCACATCACATTAGTGTGATTTGTTTAAACAAGGACAAGCCTATATTGCTTTTCAGCAATGTAGATGTTGCAAAGCATGGTGTTAAAAGAACTCATATTCCTGAAAAAAAGCAAGGAATTTCAAAACTGGAAAGGAAACAGCTAGCATACCTTCAGCAGGAGCAAAATGCATTATTTCATTGAATCATACAGTATATTATATCCCACCTGCAAACCTGCCAAGCTCTATTTCAAAGCACAAACCTAGCAGTACCTTGAATTGCAGAACAGTTAATTTTTCTAATATATCAAACTGCATTCTGCAGGTTTCAATCCAGACATACCATTCGAGTTATTTGGCAAAAAAAAATTAGGTGCTGTCGGACTTGGACTGTCTGATGGCTGATAACACATTAAGTGGGAGAAGGAAAGTGAATTAAATAGTAATATTTGACCTGTCTGAGATGCTTTAGGGCCTTCTGGGTACAACAGACGTAAACACATCAGGGGGATACATAATTCTTATTTTTGGAAAATAGTACTGTCTTGATGAATTAACTGCCAGGAGATGCCACCAAAATCAAGTGCTTAGTGGTATTAAAATAAGATGAAGAGAACATGTACAGTTACATTAATCAAAGTCATAGAAAGAGATAGGGTCCTAGGCCACTTTCTATCAGAAGTGGCAAAGAACATTTCAGAAATGGCCATTGCAGGACTTGGTTGCATGCCCTACTGAAAAGCCTACCAATTGTAGGAGCAGGTTAACAAACTATAGTGACCATTAATTTGCTCCACTATGGAAATACCTGTGGTTTTTATTTATTGGAATTAACTCACAGACTGAGAATAGCTGTATTATTTTAGGAAAGTAATTTATTTTATTCTGATATTACTCTGAGAATGATTTTTAATGTTTGCAAAAGGGTTAAGAAGAATAACGAAACATAACGTGCACAAAAAAAAATAACTATTAATACATCTGCCATTTTAAGGCCATCTTTATTTCTCCAGGTTTTGATTATTTAATATCAAGATAAAGCAAACAAGTGCATAACTTTCATAGATGGGAAGCAATTCCTTTTATGCTAAAGCCATTTCTTTTGGCTATATATGAAAAAAATAAGTACAATCTGATGAAAATTTATCTGTAAGAAAATGCATTACCAAAATAAAATAATTGTACAAGCAAATATGGGGGATAAGAAGAAAAACTAGATGCATGCTTCCTGCTGGTGCAAACTGGTCTTAAAGTAGTTGAGAATTAAAATGTGCAGGGATTAAATAACAAATAGAGTGGGAATAGGGCAGATGAGGAAACCATAACCTTCTATCTGCCCCAGCCCGCCCCCAAAAGCTGCTGTTCTGGCTCATGTTAGAGCAAAGGTTTGCTTGGCTGTGCTAGAAATCAGGCCGGGGAACTGATCTGACTTCAAATAGAGGAAAGGGTTTGCTTTTCCCCTTCCGCTTTTTGGGGGAGTGTGGAGGGAGGGGAACTCAGTGAAATAGATTTGGTCACCCAAACTCAAGAGCACACTTACAAAAGCAGCGGGGAAAAGGAAGAGATACTGCTTGTTGCCAAATACATTTTTATTGTGAAATTATCATGTAAGACACTAACCTATTTAGGAGAGATTCCCAAAAGTCCCTCTGTAAATTTCATGTTTCTTCAAACAAGCACGTCTACCAGCCAGCTTATTTTATAAGGCTTCTCTTGACATCAGAACACCTTTGCACATGGCAATAAAAGTATTCCAAGCAGGCATGAATTCTTGTCTTTTGCCCAAAATAAAAAGATAGAAATCTGCCCCTGTTAAAAAAGCAGAATAGGGTAGAGCTATTCTGAGGAAGCAACAGTTTATAATTTCCTTTTTAAAAACTGCCAAGATTTATAAAAAGCTATTATTCCTTAGTAGTAAAAGTGAAATGATCTATCAAAAAAGGATAGAAATACTGCTTAGAAGGGTGACTGAATTTTTCTTCATTCTATGTTTTCAAAGAGAAAGAAAGAAAAAAAAGAGAAGATAGTGATGTTTCCCTTTGTAGGACATATTCTGTTTTATCCAGATATAGTGCTAGTTGAGACCCTGAGCACTCTAGTTCTCTTCCTTAGACCCATGGCTAAATGTGAAGCTGAATGACCTGGCAGAGGTCATTCCTTCTGAGATTGCAGAAGTTAATGCATGCAGCTGGATAATATAGTGAACATGCTGGATATTGGTTTCCCGGGTTAAAGGCACAGTAGTAAACTAAAGGAAAAAAAGATCAAGAATCAAAGGGAAAAGAAATGTTTTGATACAGCAGGACAGTGCTTACCTGTTTTTAAGCACTTTTTGTTGCCATGGGCTCTAAGTAATGTAAACTTTATTTAAAGAACACCAGGGAACATAAGCTTCTTGTTCATTAACAGAGGGTCTTAATACTGAGCAGTGTAGCAATGGCTCTGCCTAAGAAAGCAGGCCTGATACTTCTCATGGAGGATCTGCTTCAGAAAAAACATAATATATCATGAGTGTGATGAGACTAAAAGCCATTGTCTGTTTTGGAACTGTAGTTGTGTCATTGTGACTTAGATCAAAGGAGTAATTCTGTTTGCATGGATTTTCATGTGATGTGAAAATAAGCATCTCGCTCATCAGTATTGATGTAGACAGATGCACTGTGTACTGACTGGATTCTGGGGAAGAAGGTACAAGCACCACTGATACAGCAAAAAGAAGAGAGGGGAGAAGAAAGAAAAGATACTTACACAGCTAGAAGGCACTGACAGAAAAGCGTGATCTTGTCTAGATTTCTAATAGGAAATATTAAATAACATTTCATCACTTAGCATATCTGTAACTTTCTGAGGGGATGCATCAGTCCTGAGCTCTTATAAAACTAATTATACCGTATGCTGTTCTAAGACAGTGACTTCAGCCGCAGTTGTAGCTAAAGGAGAAAGCCATTTGAAGTCCAGGGCTGGGCAAACATACTGCATGAGTGCTGCACATACTTCTGTTAGTGATGAGAGAGAGAGAGAGAGAGTACTGTAGGTTTCATTTTTTCCACAGAAGCTGGCGTACAACAGGTCTTTATTAGCCTAATCTGTTATATTGTGTTTAGTAGTGTCTGACTCTTAGCCCAATATCATGGCTTCAATTTCCCTGTGATACTCTGCACATATAGAATTTTTTTGTGATGCAGAAATGTGTCACATTACCCGTATCATTATCTGCTTTTAGTAAAAAGTCCAAATATTAGAAGTCTTTACAGTATTTTCTAATCCTTAAAAAAAGACACAATATTTTGCTTGAAAATCTCCTGTAGCAACAAACTCCACAGAAACACTACATATTGCATTTAAAATGTTGGCTTGCTAATAAATGCAGTAGTCCAAACCGTTTGTATTCTACAGCAGCAGGAAATCTGATGGGAATAAAATAATGTGACATAATAGCTTCTTCTTGTATAAACAAATACACTGAAATGACATGCTTTCTGGTCTACGTGCCTCCATTGAAAAGCTCCAATGTTACTTGGATTTTATAAAGAATATAAATAATGCAACTAACAAACACTATATTACTACTATTATTTATATTACTTGTTAACAGTAGCAATGTCAGCAGCAGCAGCATACAATTTAATAAAACAGTGATATCAAAGCACTGTCATTCCAAAAATAAAATATTCGCACATCATCCATAACCAATTTACTGTAGTATGAGCTGAAACACTACGATAGTCAATTCTTTATATAACTCTTGAAAATCTGGTGCTGCTAAACCATTTTAGTGTGGGCCTTGTGGTCAAAACTCAAATGGGTTATAAATTAGACATATCTTTATATTAGAAGAAAAGAGGGTACACAAAAGCTTGTTTTGCTTCTTCAGCATTGAAACAGCAAGAAAATAAAATCTTAGGAATCATAGGGAAAGAAACAGAGAACAGAAAAAAAAAAGTGTGCAAACATATAAATCCATGGCACAATTGCATGTTGAGTGTAAAGGTTTGGTCCCCTATTTCAAGAGAAGATGTTACAGGAGTAGAATCATAGAATCATTTAGGTTCCAAAAGACCTTTAAGACTACCAAGTCCAACTGTAAACCTAACACTGCCAAGTCCACTACTAAACCATATCCCTAAGCACCACATCTACACATCTTTTAAATACCTCCTGGGATGGTGACTCAACCACTTCCTGGGCAGTTTGGTCCAATGCTTGATAAGCCTTTCGGTGAAGAAATTTTTCTTAATAGCCAATCTAAACCTCCCCTGGTGTAACTTGAGGATGTTTCCTCTCATCCTGTCACTTGTTACTTGGGAGAAGAGCCTGACACTCCCCTTGCTACAACCTCCTTTCAAGTAGTTGTAGAGAGCAATAAGTTACAGACCCCTTTAAGAAGTCTGTAAGGAAATGACAGGCTGTGTATTCTACATAACAAGTTGGAAAGGCCAGCTTATTCTACATGTTAAAACTGGGGGTTGCAAAAGTGTCTCTCACGGCTCTTATCGTTCATGCCAGCTTGAAGGCTGGAAGGCTCTCCTGGGTACTCAGGTGAGACCCATCCACCAGGAGGATTGCTTTGCTCACCTTGTAAGACATGAGCATCTGAGACCTTTCTTCCCTGCACCAGTCTCTCTTCCTTGACTTACTCTACAATTGCCCTGTATATCAGACAGCAGGGTGCTCAAACTTTTACAATCTAAGTTAGAGTAGTTAAGAGTGCGTTGGAGGATCCCAAGCTGTTTTCAATTAGCTATTGTCAGTTATGAAGTCATTTAACCCAAATAAGCACTGCCATATTTATTTACCACCTGGCTGTAGCTGAATGTAGTACCAAATCTGAAGCTTGAAAAGGAAGAAATCTTAGAGAGTATAATGCTTAGCCATTCCCACCATCAACTCATCTAGAGGAATTGCTCTCATGCTTATGTTTTTCTAAATTACTTCTATGGTTTTATATATAACTTGATAGAGTTTTAATTGCCTTTATTCAGCACACAAAATGCTTTGCAACTAGTGTGTGGATCATATCTGCTTGGTTGCTCACCATCTAATTTGTAAACTGTAAGTGGGAGGGGGGTCCCAGAGTTTCTGTCTTTATTTTAAGACTGAAAAACATGTCTGGCAAAGTCCAATGTCTTGTAAGACTGGGCCTGATCCAACAACTAAAAGCTTATTAAATTAAATAAAAAGGGTTTGCCACTGGCAGCTGTACCAGACTGGCTGCTTTTCTAGAAAATCACAGTACTGTAACTGCCTTTAATTATGTATTCACACTTCTTGCCATTTGTTATACAGAGATGAACAGTTTCTGGCTGACCATGGTTAAACTGGCCATAAATTTTTATTCATGATTCATAGAAATAACAAATTTTTATCTGAAATGTTGCACATGAAAAAATTATGATGCAAATAAGGTACATTTATGTAGTTAGCTAAGTCCCTGTTCAGAGTCATTCTGTTGCATTTTCCAGGGAACAGCTGATTCCAGTTCCCATCATTACAACTCACTGGCTCAGCTGCCGGCAATGGAACAAAACCAGCTTTGTATAAACAGCATTAGCACCATACTGGCAAATTGACACCTGGCATAGAAGGGTGTGCTATGCAAAAAGCTGACTGTTCATTTCACTGATCAAGTAGAAAATGGACTCAAAATGAAGAGAATTGCTTATACCATCTTCTCAAAAAAAACCAAAAAACAAACCTCAAACCAAAAAAAACCAGCAATTTGGGGTGGACCAGAAGTGGCCTCTCATCCAAAATGACGTTTCATTTCCTTTTTGATTTTTTTAAAATGTCTTTATATTAAATGTAGAATTCCTTCTTCTTTTGAAAAATTCATAATGGAAAAGTGATGTCTTGCATTTTGTAAATGTGTAAATAGCATACTATTTCAATAAAATTGTTGCCTTTGGGAAGGAATGGAGGGAGAGATCACCCAAGAAAGTTCAACAATTTTGAATCAAATTTGCAAATACTCCTAGTCAACTTGAAAACACCAGTTTTGGCTAATGTTTTGAACAAAAATATATCACGTGGCATTGGGTATCATCACAGTAGCAAAATCTTAGACTATGTCTCCGGATTATGTAACTGACTTATTTTTCTGTATTTGCAGCAAAGATTTGAGCATCACCATTCATAGTTACTCAATTAACTTTAAAATAGTCTGATGTCATTTTCATGAAATAAGGACATAGAGTAATTTCTTAGAAAGCTGAGACTGTTTTCCTTTCTTACTGTTGTAGCACATAGGTACCTATGAGAAAATAGAGCCTGGTTAAGTCAGGTGCAACATACATAAACAGAGTAAATGTAAATAGGAAACACAGAGAATGGTTAAATAAGGAAAGCCATACAATAGCTTCATTTTACAAACAGTAAACTGTGTCCCATAGGTTGAGAGACTTGAGACTCAGTCTATGTCTGAGCTGTTAGCTGAATAAAATGAATGCAATAAAGGCACAGACACGTAAAATATATTATGGCATTCTGAAAGCAAGACTAGTGATGTAGAATTATATACCCGATGTTGTGCTGTTATGCATATTTTATACTTGTAATTTGATTGTTTAAAGCACCGTAGTGCACTGTTTTTCAATATCTTTTTGAAGAGCAGCAATCATTAATATTTTTTCAGAATACTATACATCAACAATATTGCTGTCTCTGAAGTCCTGCACCTTGCTTATGCTTGCTAAATGGAATTTTAAACTCGAAGGCACGTGATGTGAATGCTGATAGCAGCTCAGCTAATCAGAAGAAAAGAGTTGCTTCCACTCATATAAACTCCTGCAAACCTTTGCTATATTTGAGTTGAAAAAATATTTGCTACAGTTCTGAAGACTTGCATCTGTAACTACTTCTATAACTACTGCTGTGAGAACAGTGATCTGACACTACGGTTAGAGCTGCAGAAGAAGCCCTACTCTATTCAAGCCCAGGCTTAAACTGTTACATGTTTTCAGATTTCTTACTGTGCATTAATTAACACATCATGGAAAGGCCACACAAAGCTAGAAAAAAAACCACAGCAGTTCCAAAAGAAGAAACAATGTAGATTGTTATAAATGTAAAGTATTACATTAGAACAGCAAGAATTTCAAATTATCCACTACAAATTTTGAACTTACCATTTTGAGTGGTTTAGAAAGTAGGCAAAATGCGTTCACTCCAATAGACAAATTTCTGTAATATATGTTTACTGATAATATATCGTGTTTATATTTATAGGAATAGATGCAATCTGAAAGAAGTAAATATTAAAAAATGATGCTTTAGACACAAAAGCATATAGTATGGAACCTGCTTCCCACCATACCTTTAGCGCTAAAAGATAAAATGACATTTCAATGGACTTCAAAACCAAACAGTCTGAAACAAACTCTGGAAAAGTATTTATACTGCTGGAAAAGGTGATAAGCATTAAGGACATGGGGGTTTATTATCATGGTTTTTACTAATTTTCTTTATAAATTCATAATTCTTTATATGTACACACATCCAGTAACATACTGATATATTTAACTAAGAATATTAAAATTTGTTTATGTTAGTTACAGTTTATTATCACTGACCATATAAAATGATTCAACATTTATAAACAGGCTGCCTTGCAGTAAGTCCCAGGAGTAATATCCCCACGCATGATATTTGGAGCAAAATAATTGCGTAACAGCCTACACGTTGTATGAGCAAATGTGCAGACCAATACTACAGAGAAATAGGCCTTTAATGTCTTTATATACATTAAAGATGGCTGTAAAACAGCCTCTGTCCCAATGGTTTATCTTGTTTCTGTACCTCATGACTTTCTAGGATGATGAGTGGATAGTCCCCTCTAAAAAGGGGGAAAAAAGTAAGGGATCTTTCTATGACACTGATTACTGTATATATCCTCATAATAAACATTTGTTAAAATATTTATCAAAGCAGTTCCTACAGAAGCTGTGATTTATAAATGAATGATCTGCAGAAGGGACTAACAGAGTCAGAAGGATGCTACAGGATGCGCGGTCCTGCAGAAGAAAGAAAAGTTCATTGACTATAAGGTGGCCCAGCCCCCTGTGACAGGAATGAAATGTGAACATTAAAGCTGGGATACAAGTGTAATTAACTATATCATTATTTTTGATCCCTGTTTAAAAGCTGAGACAAAAACTGTAGAAGCTTTATATTGTACCATGGGCCATGGTTTTACGCTAGTGCCTTGTTAGAGGCACACACTTTAACACCTCATCAAAGGAAGCCTGTTAGAGTCATAACTTGAAGACCACAAACCTTGCCAAGTCTTTGCCATGAACCAAGACTGTGATTATGCTTCATAAGGTGCAATTACTGCCAGAATCTGGCAAGCACCAAGTTGCCTGACCTTACAGCACTGATAACACTGGTGTTTTTAATCCTCTAATTTTAAAGGGAATTCATTTGGACTTCATGATATCTACCATCAGTTTCCATGGCTGTTGAGATCAAGACTGAGCACTTCTGGGAAGCCCACCACTCTTGGGTGGCAAATGAATACTTTCAAAACAACACCTTTCCCGCCCTTTTGTTTAGCACGGCTTGACAATGAATTTAACAGTAAATTCACCTTTTGTTTAGCACGGCTTGACAATGAATATAACAGTAAATTCATAGTTGTCAGCCTGTATTAGATATTGCATTGCCACAGTCAGTAATTCAACTTGAAACGGCACCTCTGAGACGGTCAACTCATATACCCATTTTAGAGATGACTAACCTATACTTACATGAAAAGAGTTATGTGCACTAATTAACACATAGAGAGACGAGTGTAGCAGCAGGCCTGCTAAAAATCCCTACATAAAAGCATGTTACCATGACAGTGAACAATTTAGACACCTGTATAGTAGCCTGTCTTTTAAGAAAATATATAAAATCAGATGAAAAAGCACAAGTTGAGGGCAAACATTAATATATATGTGGTAAAAATGAGCAATTCTCTATCAGCCACATTTTTCTAAATCATTCTTATTTCATAGCTTTAATCTTGTGAATAATCCACTCTCCAATATCCCATAAGATCAAGGAAAAAGAAGGAAGATCATAGACTTCAGAGCTAATTATATTATCAGTTAATTTCAGAATTGCTATATACAATATGTAACTTTGCTTTTTAACTACATAAATCTTTAGAATTAGCATCACTTTACATAAGGATTTTAAGTGTATTCCTTTAGCGACCATTTGCAGTCTTCCAGAAAGCAAGACTTTAAAGAAAGAACAAGAATTTGTCACATATCTTGTAAATCTTTTTCCTAATAAATTGATCTGCATTTTGTTGTGCTGCTTCTCTTTATACTGTTGAAAGTAATCACTTAAGGAAGAGTTATACTAGTGCACATACATGTGTACATGTATATATACATATACATATAAACATATGTCATTATTCATACATAGTCCATATAAACCACTTACATAATCATAAGTTTTAATGTATTATAATTAAGGTATAAAAAACTTATTATACTATATTATTCTAATATAATATAAAAATTTATGTTAGTACATATGATCAACCATCCAATACTAACCCTAAGCTACTGATTAAATTTTCTCATGTCTTCTGTTGATAATTAATCACTTACTAGACAATCACTTAGCTTTTCATGGGGAACAGCAGCTCATGACATACTTTTAGGAACTGTAGTTTAAATGTTATTTATGAAAAGCATGTTTAATACATTTTGTTACACAAGGAGAAAGTATATAAAACCAGCATATTATATAGTACTGTGACTTGGCTTCAGACATATTCCTTTTCATTTTAAGTGCTCATAGAGCAGAACTTCTCTTTATAGAATTCTAAGTACCAAATAGGGTATTCAGCCATAAAGAATATATATGTCTTCCCAATGCCAGCTGAGATTTTCTTCCTCTGGCTATTTTTTAGAAAATGCAGAAAAAATACATTTCATTTTAATCCTCTCTTTTCCCATATACACATAGCTGTAGCAAACGTGATATCTCTATATTGCATATGCATACATGTAAATACCAACTTCTTATTTTAGCATTTTCTAAATGATAACTGCAGCCTGAAGAGCTCCTACTGAGGAGCAATGCATTTACCTTGTCTTGATAAAAGACAGATTAAACTGAGTTAAGCTATGCATTTTTGAGAGTCATGTACAAAGCCCTGAATGGACCACTTCCAGCATATATAGGAACTGATGCTTGAGTGCTTCATTTTAGTGTGTCTCCTGTCCTTTCCTCTGTAGAAGCCATATTTCTCCCCAGCATGGAAGTGTAGAGCTGAAGACAAACAATTATAATTTCTAGTTCTAATTCTAATTAATAATTTCTAAGAAGTTCCTACTTTTCCTTTGATCATCATTTTCTGTATTCTAAATACCTTGTGGTACCCACAGAGTAAGAAAATACACTGTATATACCACATGAAGAAAATTAATCACAGAATAGTTAGGGTTTTAATAAAGAGCAAAAGGGTAATTTTCAAATTTAAAAAAGGAAACTTATTTGAACAGCTCTACAGTTGGAAGAACTGATTCTGCCTGAAGCTATTGCTTAAGACCATAGATAAATCCTGCCACAGCCCTTTAATGTCATTGCCACAGAATCTTTCTTGCAATCAATTACAATAACTCTGTATTTTTCTGTTAACCATATGCAGCTAATGTTTTTTTAATCTCCAAATGAATGGCTGTGTTGCATTAAAAACAGTGCTTTTTTTTTTATGATCATTTGGAAAATGGTTTCTGACTATTTGCTATTATTTTTCTATACTTTTCTAGTAAATGCAATTAAGGAAGAATGGTAAGGCTGATTTTTGCACAGCTATTTTAACTAAATTTCACATAGAAATGATGATCCAGGAAATACTTCCTCGTAAAGAAACTTAGCAACATCCTGGACCCAAGGTTCTACAATAATCTTTATCAGAACCCCAATTATATGACGATAGAGCTGACAAGCAATTGAAGTTGTAAGGACTGGACTCCCTCCTAGGCGCTTTAGCAAAGCCATTACTGCAGGCAGAATATTCTGTGCATTGACAAACCAATCAATCACCAAATATCTTCAAATCAATTGGAGTACAAAGTAAAGTTTTTAAAATGTGCAGAGATGGATGTTTACTTTTGAGTCCTTTGGAGTTGAAAGGGTGCTTCTAAATGAAATAATCTGGATTTTTTTCTGTCTCTTCATTCAAATACTGTAGGTCTGACTCTGAGCTCATCCCTAGCAATTTCAGTGGATTTATTTCTGCTGTACATTGATCTAACTGGTAGCACAATCAGATCATGCAATGAGGACACTTACGACAAGAAAAAGAGGACAAAGTATGGCTTTTGAGCATTTAACAGTTCTGTTTTATCACTCATTTAGTGTAGATTTCTGATGTTATTTCAAGGCACTGCATGCTTCCTTCTTACCATGTTAGTTACAAAACCAAAACAAGTCATAATTTTAATATTAAAGTACCTGATGTCCAGTTCTGCTAATTCACTCAGGTTCGGTATTTGTGCTGGTCCCACACAAGCAGCTAGTCTTTCAGCCTTCTAGACCATTCAGTCATTATGTTAGTATTTTCAGGAATACTTACAGAATTATTGATATTATAGATTGCATTCCCTTCTCTACTGCTATATGATAGAGATACGCAGTGAAGTCACTGAAGAGCCTTCAGCTCTTTACAGATGAATAAAAGTCTTCACATTAAACTCAACAGACATACTGATTCTTCTTAATTTTACTGTCCTGACACTTTGTTATTTTGCCAGGAATGCATGCCATCCATGCATTCCAGACAAAATTACACGTGTCAAATATAATATGCAACAATAGATACACTCAAGCAAAGTCTCCCTGATTTGAAAGTTAATGAAGAAAAAAAGACAAAGGAAAAAAACTGTACAAAGTAAATATTCCATGTCCTTGTATTGCTGGTGGGTAGCGTACTGAAATTAGCTTTTAGTGGCATATTATGACATCTTGTCATTCATCTTTTTACTTCAATGTAGAAAGAAAAATATTTATTGATCTAGCGAGATGCAAACTGCTTTTTTTTTTTTAACATAGAAAATGTATTTTTAATGCAGCATCTTCAGACAGAAAAAAAGTGACAGAATAAGTGGAAACTAAGAGAACAAATAAGCTGCTTTTTACTTTTGCTAGGATTGATACTATTTTGTTTGATAATAAGGTATCTGGCAGTTGGTTTGTTTTTTTTTTTAATTCACTTCCGGCAGGTAAATTGTAACCCCCTTCAAAGTTTTCATTAGATAGCCTAGTATTCCCTTGAAAGAAATCATACTCTATGCATTATTCATTAGGGTCAGCAAATCTTCAGATCAGCCACACAGGCTGCAGTATCACAGAACTACTTAAAATTCTATGGATTCTTTCTCTATTTCTGCTGAATTCAGTTCTGGTCTAATCTCCATGTATAATGCAGTATCTCTGGCTAATTCAGATATTGAAATGCTGAAGGAAATATGTATTCTTTACTTTACTAGTGCTGAATAAAATACCCTCACTTTTATTTAAGAAATGCTTGTAGTTTCCTCTGTGTATGATAGTTTCCTTTTTTTTTTTTATCGTGGTGTATACATGTACACATCCATATGCAGCAGAATTCTAAACAGAATATTTTATTGATGCTCTCCCCTGTCTGCTAGAGTTCATTTTCTCCAGGAGTTTCTTTATGTGTACCTTAATAGCTTTCTGTACTAATTAAGACTATTACTGTGTGCTTTCCTCACAGTTTCCTACCAGCTGACATATTATACTTTATGGGGAAAACCAATCAATCCTTCTTTCATACGCATCAGATGATCATAGAATCACAGAATCATAGAACTGCTTAGACTGGAAAAGACCTATAAGATCATCTAGTCCAATCATTTAACCTAGCACTGACAAGTCCCCCACTAAACC
>JAVKLA010000053.1:196561-226299 GCA_034782735.1 Sagittarius serpentarius | reverse complement strand
CCCCGGCACCAAAGTCAGACTGACAGGCCTGTAGTTTCCTGGATCCTCCTTCTGGCCCTTCTTGTAGATGGGTGTCATACTAGGCAGCTTCCAACCTGCTGGGACCTCCCCAGTCAGCCAGGACTGTTGAAAAATGATGGAAAGCGGCTTGGTGAGCCCCTCCGCCAGCTCACTCAGAAGTCTTGGGTGTATTCCATCCGGCCCCATAGACTTGTGTACATCTGTGTGGTGCAGCAGGTTGTTGACCCCTCTCTTCCTGGATAGCGGGGGGATCATTCTGCTCCCAGTCTCTATCGTCTAGCTCAGGGGGCTAGATTCTCAGCATGCACCTCAGCCTTTTCCTCATCCTTTGTTACCATGTTTCCTCCTGCATCTAATAGAGGAGGGAGGCTTTCCCTGGCCCTTCTTTTCCTGTTAATGTATCTATAGAAGGATTTCTTGTTATCCTTTACAGCAGAAGCCAGATTAATTTCTAGTTGGGCTTTGGACTTTCCAATTTTCTCCCTGCATAGCCTCACAATATCTCAGTAGTCATCGTGTGTGTCCTGCCCCTTCCTCCAAAGGCCATAAACTCTCCTTTTTTCCCTGAGCTGCAGCCAAAGCTCCCTGTTCAGCCAGGCCAGTCTTCTTTGCTGTCGATTTGACTTACAACACAGGGTGACGGCCAGCTCCTGCACCTTCAAGAGTTCCTTCTTAAAGAGTGTCCAGCCTTCCTGGACTCCTTTGCCCTCCAGGACTACCTCCCAAGGGACTCTGTCAACCAGGCTCCGAAACAAGTCAAAGTCTGCCCTTTGGAAGTCCAAGGTGGCAGTTCTGCTGCACCCCCTCCTTACTTCTCTAAGAACAGAGAACTCAATCATTTCATGATCACTGTGCCCCAGCCGGCCTCCAACTGTCACATCACCCACCAGTCTTTCTCTGTTCACAAAAAGCAGATCCAGCGGGGCACCTTCCCTGGTAGGTTCACTCACCAGCTGAGTGAGAAAGTTATCCCTGACACACTCCAGGAACCGCCGGGACTGTTCCCTCTCTGCTGTGTTGTATTTCCAGCAGACATCCGGGAAATTGAAGTCCCCCACAAGAACAAGGGCATGGAATCGTGAGACTTCTCCTAACTGCTTATAGAATGTTTCATCTACCTCTCTGTCCTGACCGGGTGGTCTATAACAGACCCCCACCACACCATCTGCCTTGTTGGTCTTCCCTTGATTCTGAGACATAGACACTCAACTATATCATCACTGTGATTAAGTTCTAGACATTCATAACAGTCCCGAACATACAGGGCCACCCCACCCCCCACCTCTCTTTCCTTGTCTGTCCCTTCTGAAGAGCTTGTAGCCATTGATTGCAGCACTCCAGTTGTGCAAGACATCCCACCACATTTCTGTGATTGCTACTATACCATAGCCTTCCTGGTGCACCATGGCTACTAGCTCCTCCTGTTTGTTTCCGATGCTGCGTGCATTAGCGTAGATGCACTTCAGTTGGGCTAATGTTCCCAACACTTTTTTGTGGGCGGAAGCCCTAAGTCCTACCCGACCGCTCTCAGGTTTTTCCATGGCTTCTAGCCCATCAATAACCCTTCCATCTTTGCTGTCACATTATCTCCAGCCCCTACTTCCACCGAGACAGTAGAACAAGAGTCCTTGCTTACACACCATCCTACAAACCCTGGCATGCTCCCCCCGGGCTTATTACTAGCAGGCCCAGTTACATCCCCTTCCCCCTTCCAATCTAGTTTAAAGCTCTTTCAACAAGCCCTGATAATTCTTGCCCCAGGATCCTTTTTCCCTTCTGAGACAGATGTACCCAGTCCTTAGCCAGTAGCCCCAGTACTGTGTAAACCTCCCCATGATCAAAAACCCCAAAACTCCACCAGTGGCACCAGCCTCTTGTTAATAAGGTGTATCTTCCTGTTCCTGATGCCCTTGACATACAGTTGACAAGCTGTATTGAAAATGGTGTAGGCAGTGAACTAATAAAATAAGTCAACTAGTTTTCTTGGGTCTTCTGTTTTGTCTCCCTGTCCTCTACATATTTCTTCTAAACAACGTAATGTAAGACTAGACAAACTGTGTGGTTCAGCAGAAAGGCCACTGCACAGAGGCACAGACTTTCTCCCATTAATGACTGGGCCATTGACCTTCCATGAGTCACTTCTGTTTTCTGTTTTTCTCCCTCTACCCAGTGCTTTTGTGTGTCATTTCTGCTTAGCACATACCTAAGAACACCAGGGCTGTCATTTGCTATGTACATATTCAAACACTAGCAAAATCCTCATCACACCAGGGAGCTCCAGAGACTATAAATATTTTTGTTTAAAAATCACAAGGGTTTTTTTTAGTTGCTGATTTTTACCTGATGTCAGACATCTCATATCAACTCAGTTACTGATAGTTCTTCATTTCTTCTCTCTCTTTTCCTGTCACCGTATTTTCTGTCTAGTCTCAGTTCAGCTCATTTTAAGTGTAGAACTTTAGGAAAGAATTAGGCAGGAACTTACAGTGTTACAGCCCAAAATCTGCTGGTTTGCACCTTTCCCACCTTTCAAATGACTGTATCTTTACTACATTAACAGCTGCTGGAGTACTGTGCAGTCTTCCTGACACTTTTGAAACCAAATATGCTATCACAGAGGTCCCAAATGACAAAGCTACTCTTTAGTCAGGACTAGTTTTTGCTTAAGTTACGAGATGTAGATTTTCACAATATACCTTCTTTTAACACCATCCTTTTTATTTTTATCTCTTTTTGTAGTACTTATTGCTTCTTTTTGATCTCTGAGTGAATAAAAACTTTAAAAAAGAAGAGAAAATTGTATCTAAGAGGCCATCTGAACTGTTTAAAGACAAAGTAAGTGATATCCTGCAAGGGATATTAAAACAAATTGTAGAGTTCCATAACCATATAAATACAAAGAACATCAGAGAGGGAAAGAAAGTGCAAGACAGTTATACAATAAGATCTAGAAGATAATATAGGATTATCCTCAAAAGAACAAGTGGTGATGGTTGTTCGGGGGGGGGTTTCCCAGTTTTGAACTCAAGCATGGGGTGATGGCAAAATACCTAAAGAAAATAAAACAATGAAAATACAAATTACTGTATCTAGCATGGAAGCAAATCTGAAAAAGCAGAGGAGGGACTTGGGGTCTAAATTACCTCCATGCGCAATTTCTGAATCTAGAGTAAATAAATTCCAAATCTTTTAGACCACTCTATAGTTCTGATGTTATTCGAACTACTTGACACAAAAACAATTTCATACTTTATTGCTTATCTAAGTAGGCCATACCCAAGCTTTGTATAATACCTACGTAAAAAACATCCCCTCACTATCAATACATACCTAAAAAAATCTATTATATCACAAACTTAAATTCATGTTACACAATTAAGAGGTTTAAATTTCACTGAATACTACCATACTTCTTACATATTACTCTTTTTGTTTTCCATTTTTATTGATCAATTAATCTGCCAGAACTGTGAAGTGGAAAACTCTTCTTATATGAATTCTATACATTTAATTTAATTTTCTTCAACTATGTATTAAAATACCAACACTATATTTTTCATCAACAACATTAATCTCGGTGTAATACTAACCAATGACATTTCATCATTTAGCATAATAAAAAATGTCTTAAATGTAAATACAAGTAAGATCATGTGGGAAAAGTTCAAAATGCCAGTAGAGTAAAACTTTTTTTTTTTTTAATTTAAAGAATTCCAATTCTAACTAGTATGAGGATGTAAAACCAGAATATGAGACTTTCATTTTACCTTTATTTTCTTCAGAGAGATGGAGGATTATCTACAGCTTTGGTATGGGACTGGAAGGTAAGGTCTTGCAGTGAGACAAATTATTAGTATTCATATTTTGCAGAAGATAAATTTTCACATTAAATATACAGACACTCATGTATACTGAATGTCACTAGGGATTAGCATAATATTTCTATTAGTAACGCTTGCTTATCCAACTGAGCGACACAGTGTAGTCAAGAGCAAAGCCCTGGAATGGTGAAAATTGTCTTGAAGTGTTTCTAGAATGGGTTAAGGAGGGAGAGTGACCACTTCCACCGGCAGTTATTTAACCCTAACTACTGTATTTCCAACAAAAAGTCTCTGTCTTTACATAACTGACTGCCCTCCCTTCCTTCCATATTCCAGTAATTTCTCCCTTTCTCCACTATGCTGCTCACTTCAGACTCTTCACCAAATGAAATATAAGAAACTTAAATTCTACCATGGAATCAAGGAAAACTGAAATTCTTGCCTTGATACTTGATTGTAAAAATAGCCCTTGTGTATGTCAGTTATACCTTTTTCCGTGCTATGTAAATCCCAAATAATAAATACAGTATTTTATGTTATTACTATTACTATTCGCTATTGCTACGGCAACTGATCAATTAAGGAAAAATTCCTTTCTGAAATGCTACACTATTCATTCCATATCCATCTTTTCCACAGTTGTTATCAGTGTGGTGTTTCCACTCCACATAGAGGGATTTAACACAGAGTATCCCAGCTCTTTACATAAACATATGAATGTTATATGAACAGTACAGATTAAGTTTACACAATGGATCACAGAAGGAGACTATCTCTCATGTTCTCTCCCAGAAGAGAGTGCTCAGGAAGATGCTGTGACTTTGATAGAAAGTATAAAGAACAGTGACAAGGTTCCATTTGTAAGCAATGGAGGTTTTTTTTGAAAGATCTTTCCACAGGGAAGACCTGGTATTGCTTGTATATTTTTAAATCAAGCTACCAGGCTGAAAATTTTGGTTTGAGTCAGTCATCATTCCTATTACAAAAGCACATTAACCACAGAAAGGCTGAGACTGGTCAGTTTAATACAGGAGGGAAACCAAAAGAAACAAAGCAAGGCAAGGAGCCAGGACACAAATTGATCGATCTTTAAAAAGTGGCTCTGAGGTGAAAAATCCTGTTTGATCTCTGACTCAGTTTTTTGGAGCCAAATTTTTTCTGACTCAATTTTATTTTTTCTAAATCATATAGAGAAAAAACCTAGGGTCTTCATACTGCTCTGAATCCCTAGCTGGTAACAGCTAAAGCAGAATGGAGAACAGTGCCACATATGTTAAAATACTGACAATAATTATTTCACTATTTGGATATATAATGCATATGCATATACATAAAACTGTATCACTATAGATATATTTTTCAAATAAAGTTATTAGCTCATACATTGAGTACAGGAAGTAAAAAAAAAACACTTTCTGCACAAAAGGAAAGAGGAAACATGCTGGGTTGAAATTTGTTTCAGATAACTGCAATACTAATTAACTTAGTTAAATAATGACAGAGAAAACCAAAACATGATAATTTAGATGTCAGCAGTACTGATCACAAACCAATACTTAGTGACAAAACATAATGCATTGGTCCAACATATAGGTCCCATCATGCTCCCTGCCCTACATATGCTTTTGTGTCAAATCAAATCAGAAAGAGGGTGAACTGAAACAATTTTTGAAATCATTCCCTCAAATTCTATGAACAATTCAGGGATACAGATTTAAATTGTTTTGCAAGTCCACTGCAGCGTAATATATCCAAACTGGTCTGCCTTGCTTGAGTAGCGGTTTGTGATTAGAGCTGACAGAATATCAGAATTTCCATTCTGCAGGAACTTGATGGGAAGGGCGGGGGGAAAGCGTTCAATGTTGTAGCAGAAAAAAAGTTGGACATTTCCTATTAGGAATTTCATTTTATATAACTGCGCTTCATTTGCAAAGTTTTTGAATAAAATTGAGCTTGGGTATACCTGGGTCCTGGTTCCTTACATACTCTTAGCAGACTGATGAGGAGCCAGAAGTCTAGCAGACAGAGCTTCCAAACCCCCAGCTCTGCAACAGGGGGTATAAGGAGGATGACTGATCCAGGCAGTGGTTGCAAATGTATGTCATGGAAATCCCCACCAAAGACCAGAAAGCATCTTATTTCCATCAGAAGGTTAGTAAACACTTGGACTGAATCAATGTTTTATGTATTATCACGAGCTTGGTCATGCAGTGTCAAGCTAATGTTTTTCTACCCTCTACCTTCCCCTTCCCTGTTTTTATTTATTATTTCATGAAGACCTAGCCCAGCTAATGTATCCCATGTCTCACCATAATCCAAGCACCTCAGCCAAAAGCTTTCATCTTTTCTACAATGGCAGTAACCCAAAACATGATTTATTGCATGGCCTGCCAAGTCTTACCTTATTCAGATTTCAAAAGAATATTCTTATTTTGGTAGCAGAAGGTCATTATCAAACTTCCTCCACAATTAATATTCCTATCCCTATGTGATGGATGACCAGTCATAACCTCTTGACATATTTTTCCTACAGAAAATTCTTGTTCTATTTCTTCCAGTATTAATCTACACGTTACCTGATGCACAGTTTTTCACTTGGCATCATCTCATCAAATAAACAGACAAAACCCAACTCCATTACTTGCTTTCCTTACTTTACCAGTGGTTCAGGTTCTTAGAAAGCCTTTTTCCGGTAATTCCCTTTCCCCGTTCCTTCATATGAATTGTTACTAAGCAATCACTAGCTTTATACATATTGTCTTCACATTGAAAGATGGTTCAAAGACAGTATGCGCCTTTTTCGTTCACTGCATGTTTTTCTAGTGGAGAGGATTATGTTAGGACAGTCTGTCATCACAACAATTCTCTCAACACCACTGCTTTAATCTTCTCAACTGGTACAACGTCAGTGTCTGCTACCATCCCATGTCTCATCATCTTAGCTACAGGAGTTCCTGCCGCAACAACAGACCCTTTGAGGCTGTTATTTGAACATTCCTCCCCCTACAGTTTTCTAAGATATTTTTATTGAATCGTTTTCCATAAAGTCACTGCTGTCTGCTGATGACTTCTTTATTCTTCTGTTACATTGTGAACCTGCACAGGTTTACAGATCCTTATCATCTAGCCTAAAAATTAGCAGGGATTTGGCTATAAGACCCCAGCTGTGCTCCCACTGAAGTACAAAGTTTCTGTTGACAAATTTAGACATAAGCATAGCAATAAAATAAAAGAATGAAATAAGTAAGAATTGATTTTTCGTCCGGAGTCTAAAAGGTGTCTAGTCAAAATTTAATAAAAATATCCAATGGTTACTTTCTGTTCCACACATCACTGTAAAAATATATATGTATTTTGTATTCTAACTGTAAATCTTTATTAAGTGCCCTATGGCTATAACTTTGATCCACGTTCTTTCTAATTCTTTTTTTTTTTTTGGTCTTATTGCCAGATTGCTATAAATTAAACAAGAAAAGTGTGATCTATCATACTTGAGAATCATTAGCTGTTGCAAAGTATTTGTCCAAAAAGCATGAAACAACTCTTTATAGTGAAAAAAGAGATATTCCTTATTGCAATGCTAAAATCATTTGTCACTCTGGATAGAATTTCTGTGTTCAGGAACGAACAAAAATAACCATATCTTAATCCTATCAGTGCCAAGGGAATTGCGTTACTGCAAGTAACAAACACATTACTTGCGTTTTTTCTTTCACAATAATATTTCCTTTTCACATAGCCAAACTAATTCTGTTTGAAGTTCATAAAATATCTAAGAGGTGCTGAACAAAAGTGTAGTTATTTAATCAGAAAAAAAGGCTTATATTTAATAATGTGTCCATTTTGAATTGGTTCCTAATTATTGTACTGGGAGTCAGATCATAGAATCTGAGATCATTCAATTACTGCAAATATCTTTAAGACATAATAGAAGCCCAGGTCATTAATTAACAGAACATGGGCTAACTTAGGGAAAACACCAAATCCATCCAGGTCATGTACAGTAATTAGATCAGAAATGTCTGTGACACCAGAAAAAAAAGACAACCTTAAGCTGCATTCATTTTTAAAAGAGAGTGTATTTTTCATTTTTGAATAGCAAATTCTGAAATGTCAGAATTTTTCATAGAATTGAAATTCTCTGTGATACTGCAACCTCTCCAAAGAATTGTCTGTTCCCCTATGCAACCCAGTTGTGGATTTTGAGCAGGGATCACTATAGGTAAATGTCTTGTCCAGGTTCCTTTTCTAAACAAATACATTAAATGTAGACCCTGTAAGATGTTTTTAGTTTGGTTTGCTTTTGTTTTATTTTCCCTCCACCATTAATTACATTGCATTTCTCAATAGTGTACTTCATTACAATACTTTGGAGAATACTAACCCACACTAATAGCTAACTGAGTTTCAAGAGAGTGAAGGTACCTTCCTGAGCCATGGAATTGGGCACTTCACTCTCTGCAAGGTGCAGGATGAAGTTAGACTTTCTAACTGTCATTTTATATGTGTTTCAGTGATTCATCATTTAGCATGAATCCCTGAATCCCTACATACCTTACATTCCCAATCACTGTGGGGAGTTCTTGGAAATTTTCTAACTGGTGAGACATCTAAATGTTAATTTTAAATATCATAACACCTAAATTACACTATAACTTATTCAATAGCCACCAAAGAGTCTAAGCTTCCCTGCAAATCTTTTGGCTCATAATTAAATTGATCTTGGGAGCTCAACTAAAAGCAATAACGTCTGAAAATTTTATCTTATTGTACCAAAAGTAATCTCCATTAAGTTTCTTTATGTTCATATTTGGGGAGAAAATCATACACCAGTCATAAAAATTCATCTTTATTACATCCTCATATTCATGAGGAACTCATAAGGAATGTAAATCTCTGCTTTCAAGAACTGTGTATAATATGAAACATATCTTAATTTGATATGTGTGGGAATCCTTCCAGAATGAATAATTAAAATTGAAGACTTCATGAAAAGAATGTTTTAAAACTCCTAAGCATTCATAGCATTTCTTTGATTTTCTTATTATTTTTTTTCTGGTGTTTTATTTATTTGTTTGTTTTACCTCATAAAAGCATATGTTTCATCTCATCTAAAATAGTTTTTACCCCAGCAACGAATGCCTTCCAGAAGGCTGGCAGTGTTGAAGAGCTGATATAAATAACCTGTGTATTTAAATTTTCTTTATTCCAAAGTGACCAGATAAAAACTATGGAAAATGTTCCAAACTATTTTTTGAATATATGATAAAATAGCTCTTTGTATTTTTATTGTAGATTAATTTATGAAACAGAAAATTAACTATGGTTTCTAATTTATGTTATTTATATATTTTTACAACTCTAACAGTGGTTATCTTAGCAGGCCCACAATGACATCTTGTGGCTACTCTGGGCTGATCTTCCAGTGATTAACATGATGAAAATTTCTACTGACTTTCCTAGAAATCTTTCCTGCATAAGCAGAAAAGTTACCTTTGGTAAAGAGTCTGTATAAGATGGCTGCCTGTGACAGCAGTGACTGGTCTTTCTAACTCACAAGCAACCATTCCAGCTGCTCCATTTTTCTGTCAGAGGAAGATTAACTAATTAACTTTTCATATAAGCCATCTTCTGTGAAAGTGGCTACACTACACTAAGTGACAGCTGAAAGACTTCAACCTTTCAAAAGCTGATAGATGAGTTTAAATCTGCAACATTAGGAAGATGGAAACTAAACCTGAGTGATTTACAACATCAGGTCCAAAATAAACCCTTTTGCACAATCTTTAGAAAGTTCTTGCTCTGTTTTTTTCTTTCTGTTGTTTTGGATGGATGAATGGTTATGTTGGCTGGCTAGTTGCAATTTTGTTTGTGTTCCATCAGTCCTCAAATATTTTGGTTGGGTATCCATTCTCATTCACTTCCCTTTCTGCAAATATGAATTGCAATAAACTTCTTGGGATATGAATGTATACGTGTATACCTAGAGCTACATAGCAAATGTTGATGTTACTATGACTGTTATGTTACCTGTCTACAGATATCTCTGAATTCTTACACACTTTTGACTCCTTGACTGTATCTTCAGTGGCTCCTTAATTTCAGGTGAACTTTCAGTGACAGTTTGGGGTTTTTTTTTCCTTAGATACTCACTTTCTAATAATCTGGGAAAAGCACAGTGACCATGTTCCGTCCCCTCCTTTGGTAGTTCATAGCTTCAGAACTGAAAATACCTGATAGAAGTTGAGGATTCATTGCAAATGTTTGTTTTAATATTTCCTCAGATCTTAAATAGATACTTACATATTTAAAAGGCAGTTGTCTGCTTTTGGGTAGAACAGTAACTTTTTAATTTCACATTTTGCAGAGCTATGTGCCCTCATAAAAATAATAATATCATTTTCTCCATGGTTCACTGAGGAATTGTCAGCAGCATAACTTGGTATGTTATTTGATTTCAAAGATTCTTTCTTTTTTTTTTTTTTTACTTTTGGAAGACCATTGTGTGAAAGTACCATGACAATTTCATAAAGGCAGTCCAGTGCTCCAACGCTTTCCCTTTGAGCTAGGCCGCAATGAACTATAAATATACTTCTATATATATATGCACATATATGCATATATCTCCACATACACATTTGAAGTGTATGTTCTGAGGGGATTGGCAGGGAACTTATTGAAGAAGAGCATTGCCCATCCGTTATTAAATCTAAAATTCATACAGCCATGCTTGATTTTCTTGAACATTATGTGTGGTAAATCTGATGAAAAGCTGATTTATTGCTCTTCACTGAACACAGTGTTCTACAAGGTCTTGGCTGAAGTATGGGGTATGTAAAACACAGCAGTTTGTGTCAGGGGGAACACTGAGGCAGTCATCAGTTGGCTGAGGGCTAGGAAACAGCATTGTACCCCTTCCAGCAGTACAATGGGAGGTTCAGGGAAGGAGCTGGCAGGATGGATATGAGCTGGTGAGCTCAGATTTGCCAGTGGCTGAAAACTCTCACTGCAGAAGGAGTCAACATCATCAGTTGTATCAAGAATCATCAGCAGCATGAGGTGAAGGCTGAGGCAGCAAAAGGGTTTTGGCAAAAGGAGGCTGCTGGAAGGCTGCAGTACAGCAGTGAACAGAAAAAGAAGCGGAGGCATGATGAGAACACAGTTCCTTCAACGATTGCCAGTGAAGGTGGCCAAATATACCTGTTACATAGAAATGAGTTGGAATGAGCGACAAGAATGGTGAGCTCTCAGTAGCTGAGCTTCCCCCAAAAATTATTGAGAGATTCAGGCTCTAGCTCTAATATGGAATTGAACTTCATTCTTGGTAGGAAGTTGCAGTTTTTCAACTATTACTAGTGTGCAGTTGATGGACTAGAAATTGCCGGTGTTAAGACTGACTTTCTACTGCCAACAGTATTACACTGCCTACTGGTATACTTTCAACTGTAAAGTACAGGCTTGAAAACCTTTGGCAGAAAATAACTGCCCATATTTGTTATGAACAATCTCATTTCTATTAGCTGCTTACTTGAGCTAATCAGTAGCGTATGCAATAATGCTAACAAATAGTAAATCATAGAAACAGAATCAAATGTGTTGGGAGGGACCTCTTGAGGTCTTCTAGTCCAAGCTCCTGCTCAAAGAAAGTCAAGTTGAAGCACGTTGCTCAGAAAATCCCTAAGGACAGGGATTCTACAGCCTCTCTGGGCAATCTGTTCCAGTGTTTGACAGTGTTTCTTCAGAGTAAAAAAATCTCCCTGCCCTTGCAGTTAACTTAAATTTCTCCATTTACCGTATTTCTGCTAAAATTTGGTAGCTCACAAGTTAATAAATGAAAAGTCATACGTGTTTTTCACCAAGTTACAACTACAGTATTGTTTGTTCTTTTACTTAAACCGGCATCCAAACCAGAATTAAGATAGAGCAAAATTTGTCTAACTCTACATTTGGAGATGCCTTAGACATCTGCTGGCAATCTTCACTAAGACATATGCCAGAAGGTGCCACTCTCCTGGCAGAGGTACGAATCCAGTTGCCTCAGGCACTTTGAAATTCAGGAAAAGAGCAGCGTTGCCCCTTGGTTCCCTAAGGACACTGATCCAATATGCAATGTCAGACAAAACGGAATTCATTTGGAATTGCCTGATTAGGCAGAAAAAGGCCACCTTTTGCAGAACAGCCTTATGCAGGGTATTCAAACCACCCACAGGCAGCCAGCCTCCTGACATATATGAGCAGGCACAAGCCCAGGGAGGTCTTGTTTGACAGTAATTGTGCATCTGTTGTTTGGATTGTCGCTGTCAGTGGACTGGCAGCTAACATCAATTAACTCATTAGAAGCTACTCACAAGGTCTGGTCAAAGAACGCAGGCAATCCTTGGCTTGCATTCCCCCTCAGGATACCGGAATAGGACCAAGGGAGTACCATGTTGGTGAAGGGGTGAAAGTCAGAAGCAAGATTTAGATGATGGCATGGTTTGGGTTCCCACTGCAGTCATGAATAACAGGAGTGAGTAGGTAGGAAAGAGTATGGGACTGGATTACTGTTACTGTGAAAGAGGGTGTTGTGGTTTAACCCCAGCCAGCAGCTAAGCACCACGCAGCCGCTCGCTCGCTCACTCATCCCTGCTCCCAGTGGGATGGAGAGGAGAATAGAAAAAAGAAAGTAAAACTCCTGGGTTGAGATAAAAATCATTTAATAACTAGAGCAAAATAAAATATAATACTAAAAATAATAATAATAATAACAACAACAACAACAAAAGGAATATAACAAAACAACAAAAAAGGAAAACTCAAGAAAAGACAAGTGATGCCCAAGGCAATTGCTCACCACCTGCTGACCAATGCCCAAGCAGCGATCTGCCCCTCCAGGCCGACTCCCCCCAGTTTATATACCAAGCATGGCATTCTATGGTATGGAATATCCCTTTGGCTAGTTGGGGTCGGCTGTCCTGGCTCTGCTCCCTCCCAGCTCCTTGTACACCTGCTCTCTGGCAGAGCATGGGAAACTGAAAAACCCTGAATTTAGGATTAGCACTACTAAGCAACTAAGACATGAGTGTGTTACCAACATTGTTCTCACACTAAATCCAAAACACACTGTACCAGCTACTAAGAAGAAAATTAACTCTATCCCAGTTAACTCTATCCCAAAATTAACTCTATCTAACCAGGACAGAGGGGGGACTAGCAGCATGTATACAAAACCCCAAGGTAAACTGCATTTGTGTACACCTCATCCAACCTTTTCCTCACTAATGAGTGAGTGAAAGGCTCAAGTTCACTTCCCACACTTAAAAAGAGTTTTAAAAACAAAAAAGTAGAAGAAAGAAAGAGGAAAAAAAGAAAAAAGGAAACATGGGATTGTCCTAGCCACCAGGTCATTTATATGGCTGTAAGGCGTTCTTCCTGTGCTTCCTGTGGAATCTAGTCAGGAGGGTAGCCAAGAGTATGAGCATCGCAGGCCCAGGCATGACGCTATATACTGCTACAGCAAGTAACTGAGAAGGTAGAGCCCATTTCTGACATTTGTCTGTTGTGGATGGATTTTTTATTTTGTTTTTTTATTTTAGTTAAATAAAAAAGGTATTATAATCTCAAGATGACAAACAAAGCACAGCTTCAAGCCACCTTGGTTTCTTCCTCAACCCTTGAGGAGTTTTCTTACAAAACACACAGATTTCTAAGAGACTTCCAAAATTATTACACCCTCCACAGGAGGCTTCCCTGTATTCTAGAATTCAAAGCCTCTCTCCGGCCTTAGAACTGACAAGTCCTTGGAAAGCAGTCCTGTGTCTATTCAATGTAATGCAGGTCCTAATCAGGTCCGACCACTTTGTGTTACTCTAACCTTTTGCCAAAATCTTATTCAGCACACGAAGTTCCAAAAGGACTGTGATAAGACATGAGTGGGTGCAAACCTGATGGAACAGTGGGATTTCATAACCTCACCAACCTTTCTTTTGTCAAGGGAACCTGTGCCAAGCCTAATGCCAATGCATACAGAGGGAAAACAAAGCTGTCTGCCCATCTTGGATAAACCCACTATTTCTTTTTTGGACTCCTCTTCATATAAACCTAAAAACCCAGCAGTGAGATCTCATGCTGTAACAATAGTCAAAGTAAAATCTAGCTGAGGTTAATCTTGCCGACTCAGAATCACGCTGAAGAATAGGTTTCCTCCGAGGCGCAAAATATTGACATCACAGGATCACATCTACATTACCTGTGGGAATCTGCTTGTTTTCTATACCTTCATTCTAATCTCTTGAGTACAAACTGTAAATGCCGTACTGGGACAGAATGCCCTCTCTCGTATGTGCTTCACTCCCAGATGTTTGATATCATAATCTAAACTCAACCTTTAAAAGGAAAGAGTGAATAATAGACTTCATTAGACTTTATTGCTATTGTAAATTGTCCTGTGGTGCACAAACTATCCTTTTATTACTTTCTTGATTACAACAAAATTGCACTTGTCTGTTGTATGAAAGTTAACGACCCAATAGTGTTAACGGAATTGCTAACAGCTAGTAAAAGTGTTATTAAGTAATGTTTGCAATTAAATAGCTTCAATTAATGTATTTATGTCTTACTGAAAATAAAAGTATTTTGCCATCTACAGTGAACTTCCATCATAAGTAAGGATTGCAGAAATTGTATACTAATGCATCTATTTAGTAAGAGAATTGTCCAGTATAGACCATGATTCAGAAGATCAAAAGCAATACTTTTAAAATCAAACATGTAAGACAAAGCAATGATACTCAGGGCTGAAAAATGTGAGTACTAGTTACTAGAGCCACATTATGGATTCTATCTTGAACATGCTATTTATAAGCAGCTTCAGAGCAGACTACTGAAAAGGATGTTTATAGGCTTAAAGAACAATGAAAAGTATGCAGCGGACACTTGCAGTGTTATAGGGAAAAGAATATAAAAACATATGTAATGTGCAAATCTATATGGCCTGACTTAAACATACGGTGCTGCTTATGACTGGAACTTGAGTGTATCGCTAGCAACCAGATAAAAGAATAAAACCAATAGAAATGCCATGATCAAGACATACTACGTAATTAGTAGGTGCTGGAAGAGTAGATGAAAAGTCACTGATTTAGGATCCACAGCTCAGAGCCAGGCTGCTGTGTGGCTGTAACTCACTGTCACTGAATTGGTCACCTGCACTCATACCAGTGAGTACCCTTCCTACCTACTCTGTTATCCTAGTGCAAAATAGTGGATGGTAACTCTGGTGTCAAGTGGAATTTTGCTGATGAACCAGTCGGATCCCACCAAAAGAGGTGTGAATGTCTTCCTGAGCTAGCCAGACCCCCAGGGGGAAGTGTATAGTGCCTCAGCCCAACACGGAGTATAAAATCTGAGCAACCAACAAAATTACCTTAGAAGAAGGTAGAGGACTTGAGCAACCTTCAACTTATGTATTCCTCCCAGCAACTTGGGAAGGCCCCACGTTGTGGCAGTGAGCATATAGACGATGGTAATGGGAATCACATTTGTATTGCGATCCAACTGCATAGTGCAATTGCTGTATTGTGCTCATGTTGTGATTTCAATACATTGCTGTATCATGCTGCTAAATCAAAATCCTATGTAGACTCAAGCATCTTCAAACAAGTAAATTTGCTATTAAAACATTAAACCCTTCCTGTGTGGAATATCTCAAAGAATCTGTTCAGAGAGTATTGGACCCTGACATAACCTGTCGCAGTTACTACAGTTAATCTAAACTGGAAATTTGTGTGCTCAGTTTGCAAACAGGCAAATGTATGGTAGTCTCTTCTTGATTTGATTGAGGCACATGCCTCTTCTTGATTTAAGTCATTATATGCAGTATTTCTTACATTTCTAGTTGGTTTGTAACACAACACACAGTTAAATTAACGTGGTTGATTAGCTCTCTGGTTCTAATACCATAAGCATTCTGTTTCCTGTAGCTCTAGATCAGGCCAATGCTTAATTTCCTCCTTAATAACTGAAAGCTTTTAAAATCTCTTTCAAACAAGCAAGTGGGCAAACTCTGAAGCCATTCATGTCTCTTCTGAAATAAGAGTACTAGCCAAACTAGGCAAAACATTCTAGTAAAAGAACTTATTAATACCATGAAGATGTGAAATATCTTATTCCTATTACACTTAGTTCATAATTTCCTTAGCTCTGATTTATGTGTATTATAATTTTTTGCATTTAATTTTCTTTTGTATTACGCTGCAACAACCATTCTTATTCGGATTCAGCATTACAAGATGAACCTTTACTTTTATTAAACAGCATATTTTTCCATAATTATAAAACTAGAATGCTGAAGTTTAAATCCAGGGCAATAAAACATTAGGCAAATGAAGCATAAGATCAATTTTAAATCAAACAAAGTGAAAAATATTGAATTGAACTCTCTCAGGACCAGTGGTTAATAACCCTTAGGATTACACTGTTCAAGTTATTAAAACAAGCCTACATTGTCCCATACATTTCATTCTGTGAAAAGCTATTGTGTTTTCATGAATATTTTATTTGAATCCCTGACTTGTAAGATGAAATTTTGGTTCCGTAAAATTTGTAAAGGAGTATAAACTATAAAATTAGTCCTGTACAAAGCAAACTTCTTGATAGAAAACATCACTTCATCCCCACCTTGTGGAAATTTTCTGCATACACTGTTACTTAGTTCGAAAATAAACTTCTTGGTGTGATCTGAACCATTCCGGTAATGTAGCTGTAGTATGTAATGTATCAATAGACATCCTTTTAAATTCACCTTGTCATGGAGTTTATAGCCCCAAAATTAGGTTTTCATTTAGATGAGTCTGAGCTGAATCTGTTTAATAGAATCACCAGGAGAGGGGATGAGAGGGGAAGAGAGGAGGGAAGATCACAGTATCAGAGCAGGAAAAAAATTCAGATTCAAGTTTTGTTCCGAAGATTATTGATTCCAAACTTGAATCTGAAACATAGATAGTAGGAGATGAACTGAGCTGAACTGACATTGTAGGATATTGTAGGATACTGCTATATTTTTGAGCATTAATCCTATCCATCCTCAAAACATTTCACAGGAGCGCTGAATAGGTCATTTATACAAAAAGAAACTAGGAAGATGGGAGAAATTATATAAAAAAAAAAAATCCTTACCTTGATCTGGAGGCAAGAGTCCCGCAGTGTAAAACTTGTTTAACTGACAGCTCCCCTGTGAAGACCTCTTCTCCCAATTCTCTTCTAGCACTGAAAATACATTTTCCTCTGGCATTTAATGGTTTGTAAATAAAGGCAGAAATGCAGACCTAGAGTGATCCCTGGGATATTTGCATTTGCTTCTTTGCTGTTATAAAAAAAATACCACAGAATTATTTCAAAATCACTGTTCTGTTTAAAAAGATGTTAATTTTTCCTTCTATTTTCCCATTAGAGGGTTGTTACAGAAAATCTTTAAAGATTTGGAATCTTTTTTTTTTATTTCCAGCCTAAAACCTTGATGGTTAACTTCTACGTATTTATTCTTTTACCAGTGTTAGCTAATAGATTTAATAACTATTTTTCCTTCCCTAGTATTCACCATCATACAAGTCTTCCGTTACAGACAAGAAGCACACCCCCTCAGTTTTTGCTTTGCTTGGCTGAATATGTCAGTCTCTTCATGCCCCCTTTTCCGTTTACCTGGCCATCTTTGAAACATTTCCAGACATTTTTGCTGGTCAACACCTTTGAACTACACACAGGGTTTTTGCTAAGACCTTACGCAAGGTACTTCTGCTATCGTATTAAAGCATTTATTCTCAGGTAGCATGACAACAGTATCGCAGTCTGCAGAAACTTTGTCCACTCTGCCTGCATTTGATATGTTCAGAAGAGAGAATTTTTTTCCTTGAATTCTTCTGTTTTCCCTTACTCAATTGGCAAAACTTATTTGTTGGTGTGGGACAGAAGAGAAACAACCAGCAGTAGAATGGCAGAAAGGGGTTTCACATTAATTTTCAGCTAATAAAATACCGTATTTTAAATGTTTTTTTCCTGATCTTTGTTTAGTGTTGTTTCAAATCCAATATATGTCGTAAACATGGTATTGCTTATTTTCAAGTCTACAAAAGAGGAGCAATTTTGTTAGTCAGGCAAAAAAACAAACTAGAAATAGTAGTCTTAATATTTTTGTAACCAGCATATTTCTTTCTGCTATTCTTTACATGCTATTTTTCATTTCAGCTTAGGGACAAATTAGGAAAAAAAAAATAGGGTGTTTTACAGTAGTTTACTTCTTGTATAAGGCCTTCTAGAAGATTTTAAATCTCCTGCTCCAAGCTATATCTTAATGGAATAATGTCGAACCTTTCAAAAGCACTGTTGAGAACACAAATTAACTGACACCATTAAATGCTAACAAAAGGAAGATTATGTAAACAAGTAGAACAAGGCAAGGGGCCATTGCCTCAATGTGAGCCAAGTAGTACAGACTGGGCACATCCCCACTGCATAGCTCTGCGTCTCTCCTCCAGCCTGTACATGGTATCTTTACAGCTCTAGAACATAATTCTTATTTTCTTTAATTATTTATAGTTCAGAGTGAAAGATATAAAATGAAGGACATACTGTAATCCATCAGAATGTTTTTACATGGGAAACTAAGGACGGATGTTAGAAACTTTATATGCAAGCATGGAAAAATAATAGCAATGAGCTCACCGGGTTACTGGTAAGGGACTTTGTAGGGTGACAGGCCAAACCTGGCACAATCGTCTCATCCATTTGCCTAGCGCGCACCATCCCAAGAACAGTCGCGTGGCATTGTCTGAAAATACATCAGCTGACAAACCAAATTAGCAATTAAGCAAAATGAACAACCAGATATTCAGTGCTTAAGTTCACCTTTCACTTTAATCAGAATGTAACCTTAAGGGCTAAACATATAAACTGGCTTCCTGTGGGATATTGTGATTATCTTTTCAGATATGAAAGGTACTTCGTTGAGGCACTGCTATGAGCTCGACAAAGCATCAGTGTTGGGTGCAGGGCTGGTAGCAGAGGACTTTAGAAGCTCGGGGCTTAGGCTTGTAATAACCCTCTGATGCATCAGAATATCAGTGATCTTTCTTTTGGTTTATCTTTGTTTGTTCAATTATGTAACAGTGAACACCTAGTTTTTCTTTTCTCTTTTTCTGTGATAAACCTCTAAAAACAAATCTTGTCTGCCTAAATCGGCAGAAAATCCGAAAGAAGCTCTGAGAGACCTTTCTCAAACCACATGTAACCACCAGGACCAGTGATCTGGAGGGATCCACATTCCAGTCATCAGGTGATTGTTGCTTGGGAGACAGGGAAATGCTGTTGCCACTCTTCTCAGTCTTACAGAGTTAAACAGAAGCCTCTTGTTTTTATTTTTCAGTTCCTAATTTTTCATTCACCCTGTGAGAGATTTGCAGCCTTTTGATATCCTGCTAGGGAGAGATCCCTGCTTCCACCTCTTCTTGGCTGAGGAAGTATGACATCTCCAGTCTAGTTAAAGCAGCATTTCGACAGCTGCCTTTTTTTTTTTTTTTTTTTAAATAGCGCAGCTGTGTGCATGCTTTTATGTGGATATGTAAGCAAGAGATTTTGGGAGTGGCAGATACGTAAGCATATGTAGAGCAGAGACCTAAACAGACCTCCAGCTGACATCCCAGCATAGCATCTAACCCCATAATTTTTTTTCTCATACGAGTATTTGCACAAGTAAAAGGACAATACAATTAGCATATCATTGCCATTTTTATATCACTATTAAATTAGTCAGAAGGTTAGGGTCTGGCATCCTCTTTCAGTCTCACAAACAAAATTTCCTGTACCTGCTTAGAAACTCTATCAGATACTAAATACTTTCTCTTTGTTTAAGGGCTGTTTAGAAAGTACAATATTACCAAACTTAACACAAACCTGTGGGTAACTATTCCAGCCACTCTGTGTGACAACAGCAGGCAGCAGTAAAAGATCTGGGTTTAGCCTTCAGGAAAAAAACAGCGGTTACAAAGCATTAATACCATAGGTGACCGGGTTTTTTTTCTGCTGGAGTGACTCCTCTGATGAAAATCGTTTCCTCCAATCCAGGTGGTTATTTGTGAAAACGTTCCCGAAATTTTCTTGGTTGAAGCTGAAATGAAACTGTTTGGTTTGGCTTAGTTCTACCTAACCCAAAGCCGCCTGACTGATTTTAAAAACTGATTTTAAAAGTCCTGAGACATGAAACTGTTTCCTTAGGGTAGCACTTTGGGGAAGAGGCAACGTGAGCCTTCAGAGTCTCCTCAGCTAAGCTCCCTAATGCTCTGAAAGCTGTGTGAGCATCCCCGTTACGGGCCAACCAGCTCCGACGGCCAAGTCTGCATTGCTCCACGCCAGTCCTGCAAGGAGAGACGGGCGCCTCGAATTATCATTCACGGGAGGAAAAGCAAAATAATTTAATGACTGAATAAAATATTTCAGTTTCAGAAATTCTGAAATAGAATGTAATAAAAATACAGAAGGACGTTCACACAATGCAGAAGTCTGTATTTTTAGGGTTTTCTCTTTTTTTGAAAACATTTGAAAGTTAGACGACTCCATTTACACATACTGAAACAGCAACATTTCTGAGTTTCACTAATTTCTGGCTACCGCTCCCCTCTGCCTGTCTTAGTATCCTCCAGCTAATCTGAACAGACCCTTTCCAAAACAGACCAGAAACACTCGTAAGGCACTAGGCAAGTTTTCATAACTTTCATTTGCTATGTATGTAATATTTGTATCGCACAGCATCCTCAGGCCAGCACATTTTTGTGCTTATTGCTAGACAAACATAGGATAAAAAAGGCATTCCTGAGAGCTGGAAAACTGCGTAGAAAAGAAGATGCAGCAGACAAAAGGAAACTAGGAGCTAACACCAGCCAGCATGAAAGGCTGTGTGCACATCACCTTCCCCTTTGAATGAAACGCTCCACAGACAAGTGACACAGCAGACAATTCTTATCACCCAAAGCAAAAGGACAAAACAGAGAGGCCGATAAGGACCACTGGGATGATTACACAACAAAATGAGCAGATATTAGAAGAAAAGTATTGGTGTTGCCTTGTCCTTCACCTCATATCAGGGAGACTCCTAAGACGGACCTCGGCGGCTTCGGCACGAGCACCTGCATCGGTTCTGGCTGGAAGCTGGAGAAGCTGTGCGCTTCCTGGGAGACCATTAGTTTCCTCCTGCTTGGGCAGCAGTGTAGAGAAATCCATTTTCCTTAAAGGGTGTGTCATGCCACAAGTACAAAAGTGTAACACCTTCTGAACCTAAAAGCAAACATTCGCACTATATTTAATTTCCTTGGGTTTGTTAGGTTTATCTTTTTCATTACTGTTGCGGCCTTTATAATTAATAAAAAAACCCAGTTACCAGCAAGCGGTACCAGCCTAATCACACAGGCTAGAAATCCCTCTGTGGATTTCTAGAAATCTCTTCAGTGGTACATTAATATGTTTTGGAAATGTGAAGGCTGTGTCTCAATATAGTAAGACATTTTCATTTTCCAAAGTCACGGCGTAGAAAAGCAAACTACAGAAGACAGGGTAAACAGCAGTATAAAGTACATTTACATTTTTATGGCAAGAAATTACCTTTGGGAATGCTTGGTTTATTTCCTGTAATTATATGCTGTATAATTTCTTAATACTCTACACAACTTTTCTAAAACACAGCAGAGAAATCCCATCAGATGTTTAAAATCTTTTTGCTGCTTGCTATAATTCTGACGTTACAAATAAATCCAAAAGCAAATACTCTTATCTCGTTCTGCTCTCTGTTCTTATGTGATCTTCTTCCTCAGTCTTAAAGACTGAGTCACTTTTGCAGTGACTCACAGACTTACGGAGGAAGATCTTTCAGCTTTCTCTTTGCTTTGCGTTTCAGCCTCATTACAGGTGTTCCCAGATGTCTTACTGTCAAGAGGCACTTAAGATGAATGTCTCTTGACAGCTGCTTTTTTTTTTTTTTATAATTTCAAGGTCCCACGGAATTTGTAAATTGTCCGCAACTACCTTCTCTCTGGACTCATGTCCAGGATCTCCAAATACTGCTCAATAGTTTTACATATCTCATCTCAACGTCTGTTTGCACGTTTTTTTCAATTCTTTCGCGCTCATTCAAATCTGCCCTCTAGTCTGGTATCAGATTGGTGATGATCTCCCCCCCGTCAGTGGGTTTCCCACCCTGTCCCTTGTTCTGGGCATGACCCATCCCTGCTCTGTTTCCACTCTCAGGGCTCCCTGCTACATCGCATCAAGTTCTGATTCGCTCCCATCCCCTTCAGGCGCTTCGTTGTTGTTACCCTGTCATCTCTCATTTTGTCTTGTCTCTTCTTTTTCTTATCACATCCTCTTTACCGTACTAGAAATACCCATTTGCCTGTTTTTCCATCAATTGCTTTGCGTGTTCGTCCGTTTCATTGCCTGCACTAGTTCATCAGAATAGTTTGCCTTCCCCTCTCAAAACCAGCTCCGAGACAGGCGCACACAAATTAGCAAAATCTTTAACAGCGTATGTGTGGCACAGGTGGTTATGTGGTGGTTAAGGAGAGACGCTGTCATCATAAGCGTAAGTACAATATGTGGAAAATGTAATGTACCAAATAAAATGATCAGATAAGTATATTTTAAAACTAGATGCTGACAGTCCCTTTACCTGCATGTAGTGCCAGAAGCCAAGCCCCAGGACTCTTTCCAGACTGCCAGAGGCTGCAGAAGTAACAACGAGAGGAGTGCAGGAAGATATTTCACACATTTGGGAAATGTGAAGAGGGAACGACAGCGAAGTCAGGCTTTGGCAGTAATGTGCTTTTGAACTCTGCCAACATTTCCACTTGAACTAGAAATCTGACTACAGATATTCCGTTTTTCTGTTTGTCTAGTCAATTATTTTGGTGCCTTATTCTGGACTTAGAGCCTGACTTTCTGTGCAGCCAGTTTTGAATTACTGTTAAGGGAAAAGGTCCGTGAAGAAGCCGCCTATGTCTCAGTAACTTCAAGCAGGAAGTCTAGGGTTCAGGAACCCAGTGAGGATCCCTACTCTCCACAGCTTCGCTGGTTACCTCTCTCTAGACGTTCTTCTGCTTGACCTGTACAGACCCAAGTCCTGTATTGCAGGCCTCCTGCTCTGCTTCACGTGCTTACACCTCAGCAACCTCTTTCCTCCAACAGAGTACAGAGCTTCAGCTCTTTTGCCTCTCCCTCTTCACTGGTAGCCCTCGCTTCTTTGTCATTTCCTACTATTCCCTGTGCTCTGCGCTTGAAAAGCTTGTGATGAAGTTTGAGTTCTGTGTATTTCATAGCGTACCTTTCATTTCACCTCTAGCCTTTAGGCTTCATTTGAAAACCCTAAAAATACAGTGCTGTCATATCTGCTACGTGAATGTCTGCCTGAGTCTGCAGGAAGGCAAAACAGGACTTCTAAGATGGAAAACAGCTCCAGGCATTTCAGTAAGACGTTACCTTTAGTATTTAGGATTTGTGTGCAGAAGGAAGCAAGTGGTATAGCAGACCCAGCTCCGATATCCAAGCAGATACAGCTTGGCCATGGGATAATGTCTTGCTGTATATCAAGCCCCAACTGCAAGGAGAGAGGAGACCTGTACCCAAAGTGGTTTTGGTTATTAGATTTGTATTCTAATTAAACTAGCTTGAGTCCGTGAGGTTGTACTTCTTGGCCTAGACTGGGCTTATCACAAAAAAACCCCTAAAGTACTTATAGCACCCCTTTATTATTCCTGGATCTCTGTACATTTTGATCATGTGTTTATTTCTCAAATAACACTCCTACTTCTGGAAATTTCTGAAGTATCAGGATGCTTGAACACGTGAGTTTAGGTGTTTGTACGTAAGCAAAATATGTGTGAACTCATTATATCCAGTTTAGATCTTAAGTTCAACCCAGCCACCTGGATGCACGTAGTGCCTTCTGAGGGGATGCCCTAGCATACCTGCTATATGTGCATGGAGCTGGCAGTTGCCTCGATGGATCTGGCATAAGAGCTACAGGAGACTTACAGCTTTCTGTACTGGCAACTGGAGGTCAAGTGGGATACCCTACAACACCTTGGTAAATAGCTATGGTCAGGCAATCGAACCAAACAATATCGATAATCAGTGGAGCTTGCAGTGATACAGCTGGCCAGCTCCTGGGCATCATCTTTTGCTGGTCCGAATTGCTTTCTAGACTCCATGTGCTAGAAGAGGAGCTTAGACTCTAGGCTAGATTACACACACACCTCACGCATGTGGATGCTTCTAGTTCCCTTATTGTGGAGCTGAATCCCCCTCTATTGTCCCACTCAATGGCAACAATCATCTGTGACCCCACACAGATCAGAGAAGGGTCTTGTATCTTTTTCAAGAACACAGCAGTCAAATCATACATTCAGCCTGCTAATATATAAAAAAAGAGAACTGCAACTTGTTTTCAATCATTACTACTGAATATTTTTGAGTCTGTGATGGGAACTTTCCAAAGCCCCTTCTCTGAAATAAAACTATCTTCCAAAGTGGTCCAAATGACTAATATTCTAAATAGTAATTTTTTGTGGGTTTAAAAAAACCTTTAACAAATATGCCTTTATGATTTTCAGTCATATTTACAATTACTGTTATGTATATGATCCCTAAACTGTAATGATCCCCATGATTCCCAAATTAATAATTTTATGTGAATAGTCTTTAAGGAAGGCATCGCCTCTTCTTCCTAATAATCTTTAAGAGAACAGTGTCCTTTTTGATTTTGGCAAGAAACATTTGTTGACAGGGAAGTAATTAATGCATCAATTAAAATCATTATTTTATACTCAGATGATTTTTACATTAGTATACCAGTTATAACAAGGTCATTCTCTATCATATTGCTGCATTAACCATCTATATTTTCATATAGTAATGGCATCAAATAATTAATCTGTTAGACGTTCACATTTGGTACAACAAGAGTTTGTATTACCATATTAACTCATGCTGGAATATATTATGTTAGAAGTGACCAAAATGTCAAATTCTGCATTTTCTTTGATGTTAAATAAATGAAGACTTTACAGTAAAATAAAGTCATTTTCAATACCAGTCAGGGCATCTCTGGCAAGAGGTAATCGACATTTTTCTCATGTGTACTAGACTAAATATTGTGGTAACAGTTACTGACCTTTCTTTCAGTATGTTGATAAATCATAAACAATACATCTTTTCTTTTTAGGAATCTTACAAACAAACGAATGAACGAACAAACAAGCTACTAAAGCGAAGAACATTGCTCTTTGAAACAACAGTTCCCCTAAAACTCATAAAGAAGTAAGGGCTTAACTAAAGAGTTTTATAGAATACTTCATTAAAGACAAAAGTACAATATCCTAAATTGAAATAAAATTAGTCTGGATATCTGGAAAGTCTTAATGCAGTGGGCTCCAGAAGTGATAAATCATATTTATGACCAACATGGAAGTTCTTATGCTTGTTATTTTGGGGGGAGAAAATTTGTTTTTCTGAGGAATGTCTCCAATTCAGCTTAACAATTGGTTCAAACAAGAAAGCAACATGCAATTATGCCAGCCTTTGTCATCTAGACAAGATCTGTATGCAAGTAAATTTAAGGATCTCCTAAAATTAAGCAGTGGCAAAGGCATATTTGCCATATTTAAAAATATCACAATACATTTTGACAGTTTTATTTAGAACACTATTTTTTTCTAGCCTGGAATTTTCTTTCTGGGAAGGGACTATTCATTGTTAAACTGAACTAAGGAAGAACTAAGAAAATTACATGTTTGGCAAGGCATTTAGTGCCATTGGTTTGGGGTTTTGTTTTGGTTTTTTTTTTCCCCAAAGGTTTCACTCTTCTTGCTAAAATCTTGCTTTGATAATGACTTTATTACTGATAAGGTTACCCTCATTTGAAAGAAACACAGCTGAACTGAATTAATGCATTTTTTAAAATATCTTTCTTAACATTAAATATAATTATTATTTTCCATTTCAGTCACCAAGTGAGTCTGCTTTATGAAGGCACCAGAACATGAAGGGTTAAGGTTCTCATCTGCCCTAAGGCGCAATCCTTCCTATTTTCCTTATTAAATCAGATCTATATTTTAATTATCTGTTAAGGGGAAATGCTTTATCAAGAGCAGGGCTACATGTGTTACGTATGTACACGTTGTTCCTCCAGCTGGGATTCTGTGAGAGCTGGAAGAGCCACAGATGGATTTGCCTGTGTTGTCTTCTTGCCAAGTCGCCCAGACCGGGGGGCTGAGCCAGAGACGGCAGCAGCAACGTTGGCTCCACTGACTTCCCCGTGCTGGGAAGCCCCAGCCAAAACCCTGGAGATCAGGAGATGTAAGACTCACTTACTTAAGTCTAGTAACTTAGTGTCATTTTGCATGTTTTAGGGTGTTTGATACCCTTCACAGGGCTAACAGATGTGAGACGTGTCCTATATGACACCCCTTCCGGAGTAGTAGCTGAAGACCAGGAGAGATACCCTAAGGCATCTGAAATGGCCGTAAGCGTCATCCAGTCTATCCCTCTTCATGCTTTAGGCTCTAGCAATAACACAACCTGGTTTTGAACAGCTGCTTGGCTAGCTAGGTATCAAGGCAGCTTAACCTGTAGACCTCTACGTCGACAGAGGTAACACCACTTACCACAAAGCTTACCAAGTTGAGTTGTCTTGTGGTTGTCTCAGGATCCCATGGCTTTTGAACCAAGCACAGCTCTGCTCCAAGTGAATCTAGAACTGTGCTTGTTGCTTTAATGCCAAATAAGGTTTAGATATAGCTAGAAGCTGCTGCTACTACCACTCAATAGTTTAATTAAATGTATGTTTATTCTAGAAAGTGATAAAGTGTTTCTAAAAGGCTAGCGGCCCTGTTTTCCCACCAGGTGAGTAAGTATTTTTATAAACTGGACCTGTACTATAAAAAAAGGCCCCACACTATACAAATAGGTAATGGGGGGGGGGGTGTCCTCAGAGTATTATTTTGCAACAATAATTACATACAAATGCCATTTCTAAAGTAGGTGGAAAAACTGCTAAAAATTAAAAAATCCTTTTAGATTAGTAAGTAATGCCAAGAAGTCAGGTTCACCACTGAAATCCTTAATTATTCACTTTCTGTCAATTTACCAATTATGACTGAAGATTTAAGGGATGAATCTACCTATATATTTATATAAAGACAGAGTGTTTGGATGTTTTTGAGCTATGTTACAGAATAATTTCTAAATATACAGAACTAGAAAAGAAACAGATTGGAATAACCTCCTGAGAGCGATTATTTAAAATCATACTCTCTCAAAGCAACGAAGTAATTAGCCACATCTTTCTCTTTTAAGTAGCTTTACCACCAGATGTCGGTATTCTACAAATTTCAGCATGAGATTCATTGACCAGTCTTCCCCTTCAACCATTTTCCCTCTTTGTCATCCAAAGCTACACGAGAATACCTTACATGGATAATCTTGTGCTGTGTTTGTGGGGTTTTTTATACGTAAAGATACTAAAATGTAATGAGGAATAAGCATGAAGATCAACGTGCTTTCAATTTATCCACAATAGTGTCTCATACTGCTATGATAGAACACTGAGCTCTGTCAGAAGGGCAGGAAAAAAATTCCATAATAGTTTCAATTCTGTTAAGGTTTTCAGTGATGTTTATTTAGTTTATATCAAACAGGTCTGATGAGTCTGGTCATCAAGAAACTAACTGCCTGAATTTCATAGGAAGATTGTTTAACCAGCACGCCACTCCCTAGGCTATTTGCTGCACATGCTGACATGTAATTCAGGACAGAAAAATATGTCTAATATCCAATTTCACTGTCACCACAGCACTTTTACCTGATTACATCCAGTTTTTTGTAAATCAAATCTTTTAGGTAGAAGAATGATTCACTTTGAACTTCAGAGACCTCTTGAAAATTATAATGCTTTAAAAAGAAAGGATAACTACGTTTAGTTAGTTCAGTCAGATTTCTCAACCTGAACAAATTCCTAGAAAGAAACAGAGCTGAGATTATTGGATTTTCAAAAATTCATACAGAAGAAATGTATTATAAAAATAATAAAAAATGTTTTTAAAATGACCAAAAACTTCAACATCAAACAAACAGAATGCTATTGACAAAGTGTCTCTACTTACAACACAGAAGAAATTAAATTAGGTCAGCTGGAAGTATATGAAGTCAGGACTGCAGCTGCCAAAATAAAAATATAGAACAAGTAAGGGTACCTTTCTTCAGGCAAATGAGAATTTTGACCCAGATTTTCAAGGCAATACTGTCTGTTATACTGGTTGACCGTGATCCATGTGTTATAATGGAGAAGAATTCATTCATCTCTGAAACATTTATCAAACCGGAGCGTAACACTAGATTATGTATTTGTTGTCCCTGTCTAGCTTTGAACCAAAAACTCACAAACAGTAGCCAAAACACTGCTGGATCAAACACAGACTTGTTTTCACTCAGAAAGCACTCTGCAATTTTTTCTTTTATTTTCAGTCAGATAAAAGAAAACAAAACAATAGAATTATTAGAAGGCCTATGACCCTAAAAGGAGTCGCAGGTTATGCAATCTTCTCAGTTAGCCTCCTGGGAAAACCTGTGACCCAGAGTTTAACTGCAGTCTTCTGGAACACAGTCAAATTGTCTGCATGTCTATTCATAAATACCTGCTCCACAGATCTGGCCCATATACTAGTCCAGGAACTGAGTGGATTTTGTTCTCAAGAACTTAATCCAGTTAAAGAGATTACTGCAGATAGCAAACTCTTGCTGCTCCCCACGGCACACAGGGAAACCCTTGGTAAGAGGAGTCGACTTTCACAGTTTGATGGCTCCTTCAACGCACGTGGTGCTCTATTATATTTTAATGACATTAAACACAAATGGATATATGAATCTGGGTATTTCTTGTCAAAATGCAAAAATATCACATTGTACACAAATAACCAAGACATTAAAATGCATGTCATTCCTGAATACTGCTGGCAGTCTTGTGTTTTAAATAAGGAAACTTTTTAATACTCTTTTTTTTAATAAACTTTTTTCCTTAGGAAAAACAACTAACACCTCCTATAGTTCACTTAAGTATATCATAAAAATTATGGTATGAACTTACATCATTACTTTTAACGTTTTTTCATGAACTTCACGGATTTGGGTTTTTTTATTACAGGCTGCTTTGTCCCAGATGAACAACCCTGCCCAGATTTAAGAAAATATTCTTCTGTCTCATATTATTGTTCATGGTTTTGTTTGATTTTAAAGAAGAACAACAATAAATCTTGACTATCATCAGCTGAAAAGTGTTGCATAGCACAAATTTGCATAGGATTTACAGTAACATATTATGTATAAAGATTCCCCCACTTCCAGGTTTCCCATATTTTTACACTAAAAATATGGAAGGTTGATAGAAATTTCTTTAAGAAGATCAGATTATTCTCCTTAGTTAACATCCTCTCCATAGTCTTCACAGTTGTTGTGGTTTAAGCCCAGCCAGCAACTCAGCACCACACAGCCACTCACTCACTTCCCCCCCCCCGCAGTGGGATGGGGGAGAGAATCGGAAAATAAAGTAAAGCTCGTGGGTTGAGATCAGAACAGTTTAATAGGAGAGAAAGGAAGAAACTAGCAATGACACTAAGAACAACAAGAAAGTGACAATAATAATAATAAAAGCATTGGAATACACAAGACAAGGGATGCACAATGCAATTGCTCACCACTTGCCGACTGATGCCTAATCAGTTCCCGAGCAGCGCTCCTCCCCCGGCCAACTCCTCCAGTTTATATACTGGGCATGATGTCCCATGGTATGGAATACCCCTTTGGCCAGTTTGGGTCAGCTGTCCCGGC
>JAVKLA010000053.1:147179-177958 GCA_034782735.1 Sagittarius serpentarius | reverse complement strand
ATGAACCAACTATTTCGTTACTAAGCAATACAGCACTTTTTGTATCTCAAAATAACAATTAAAAATAAACTGCTATTTTACATTAGGCCAAGGCAACAAAAGAAAGACTCAAGGAACTGCCTGATGAGAGTATGATTACCCAAAGCTCTGTGGGCTGAGAAACCATCAAGGCCAGGATACCTGGATTCAAATCAGTCTTGTGGCAGAACGGAACTGAATCATCATCACCAAAACAAGAATTCTCAAACTTTTTAAGATTCCAAACTCCCTTTCATCCACATTTTCCATCCCCTCAAAACACATGTATGTGTATATTCCCCACTTTATTCTAACCTTCACAGTTCAGGAAAACACATGTATGTGTATATTCCCCACTTTATTCTAACCTTCACAGTTCAGGCTTTAGCCTCTCTCTCTCTCAGTCCCCACCCCCCCGCACCCACCAGCCTCTTAGAGTGTTACTCTTTGTATTGTCACCCTTCATCAAAATTTTTGCAAACAACAAATCTTGTCCTGTCTGAATTCACCTCTGCAGACAGATGATAACCTAGGATCTCACATCTCCAAATCACTGTCCTACCACAAGATTAAAGAGTCATTCTCCAGATAAATGACTAATTAAGCATTTTAGACAAGTTCCAGCAATTCCAAAAGAAGAGGCTAAACAGAAGCCCCAAGCCAGATTTTCAGTACTCTGGCAAGATGGACAATGTTGTTTCAATTTTGTCAGGCTTGGAAATGCAGTGCATTTCTAATACACTGCCTTGACTAGTGGGTAAAAGGATAGAAAGAGATGCTTATCAATTGTTTCAGAAACGCTGAAACGGTTCATTTCAGATACATGGAAGCAAACCAGTGTGATGCTTTCTGTTGTGAGATCTTGCTTTGTATTTAGTGCTCTTCATTCACGTACCATACTGGCGAAGATCCAAGCAGAGATTAGCTCCATCCACTACGGTGGCATTTCGGCAAATGGTCCACAGATTGAAGTACATGTAAACAGGCAGAGAAGTGAAAGCTGTAACGCCAAGCCAGGCCAACATAAAGACGTATGTCAGCATGATAAACTGCAGTAAAAGAGGGAAAAACAAAACCAGTGTTAAGTCAGAACTTAACTGATACTCCATTGCAAAAAAAGGAACCACAGAGAAGTAACATGCATTTCTGACGGGTTTTGTCTGTTTCTGTCCTTATTTAAATTACAGTTTTGGTCTGCTAATCAATTCATGACCTGGTCAAAGTGAGCGACGGAGCACTAACGTGTTTCTGAAGAACAAACAGGTATGCTTCCAGAAGTGCAAGCTTACTCCACATTCCTGTCACTCTAGGGCCTATGATTGATGCAAAGCACCACGTCTGAAATACAGACAGCTGCATGCTTTGTGAAGCATGTCTCTCCCTCTCTCCCATCACCACTGCTCGACAGTTAAGAGGCCACATGGCTGTTTTTTCCACTATCAATCATGATGTAAAAAGTTAGAATGAAATTCTAAGCAAGTTTTGCTTGCTTTTGCTTTTAAAATCTAGGTCTTAATAAAACCGATTCATTATCCATGGCTGCCACAGAATCTCACTGGCAAATCCATTTTGCATTGAACCAATGAGACAATACATTTATCATTTTGTTACTGTATTTAGACATATTTGGGGGGGTCTACATACCAGGGAATTAGTCATTCAGAACAAGCTAGCATGCTTACCTCTGTTAATAATGCATTAAATGACATGCTTTGCAACGTGTCCTCCAAAGGCTACACATTTTCTTTTTTTAGCCATAAGCCTCAAGAGTATAGCAAGCTGCTTGCAGGAAGCATTGAACTCTACTTGCCTTCAGGGCCGGTGCTTATGCTGGCACACCCAGCTTCTGTAAACATGTAAGCATGCTACGTTACTACTGGGCTGCTAACCTGATACAACTAGCAGACCCATTCATCAATAACAAATTACCTTTTTGTTTTATGCTATGGAAAGGATATGAAGATGCTACATGGTTAAATGTGGAAGGTAAGTCAGCCTCTAAATGTTGAATCCAAATAGCCCCAAGATTTGATAGCTTCAGAAATGCTGATGAATCTAAACACATTACTGAAACAGAAAAATTTCAGCACACTATCATTTTTCTAGCTGCTTACCACAGAAAAACATTGACTCGGAGAATAAGAAATAAGAGCTAGTTTTGAAAGCTGAATAAGTTGGTCCACAGTCTGCTTAAAATTAAACCTTAAAGAGTAAATAAGGAGAAAATGGAAGACATTTTCTAGTTCTTTTTTAATGTAAGATCTCTCACATCAGGGGATAAAGGAAAAAGCCCAATATAACTACAGATTTTAGTTATGGAAATCAAGTAAGACCAGACTCAAAAGGGTTGTAAATGGTAGTAAAAATTGTTAGAGCGGTGACTTGTCCATGTGGACCTGATCAGGAAAAGCAACCCAAAACAACAAAAGGTTTGAATTTTAGGTGAGGTAGTTTTATTACTTTGAAGTTATGGGATGGACATTCTCAGGCAATATTAAAGAGACCTTAATTTGATTTACTTTAACTCACTTCCAGAGAATATTAAATAAAAACCATTTTAATTCTGAGGAAGTGTATCTACATAAGGATTTAATGTAGTTTAATTAATCCAGTTTAAAATTCAATTCAGATTAATTTTCCTGATGGTCTCTAGGTAGATGAGTCTTTCAGCAGTAGTTTGAAAAGCTGGAGAATATATAGCACTAAAAAAAAAAATTGTCAGGATGCAGGAAAATAAAAGATAAAGTGGAAAAAAGAATAGAAGTACTCTGTTTAATACTTTGGGTATCTGCTTTCTATCCTTTTCTTTATTTAATACTCAACACTTCAGCTTTTCCTGCCAGTTTGTAAGTTATGAACCATTTTAACTTTTCCCTTAACATCGAACTAGTTTAAAAGGGAAAATGATGTATATAATTTATGTTTAAAGAGTTTTGAAAACGTATTCATACAAATAATGGCTGTCTTCTATTCCAAATTTTCCCCAAAACACACTTACTAGAAAACCAACTGATAAAATAGAGAAAGTAATAGCAAAATCTATAATAAATATACAAACTTGAATGTTACAGTAGGCTTATCTGTGTGTCAGTTGCTTCATATAATGGAAATTCTGTGCCATCTATTGCAGAGAAAATAGTCAATACAAGTAAATACTGTTCTATACACACTCCATTTATTTTTTCTTTATTGCTCCTTCTTTTTTTTCCCTTTTTTTCCCTCTCCATATTACAGTGTTAAAGCTAAAGAGACAACATCTGGTTCAACCCCAGGCACTCATTTACAAATAATTACTTGGAAAATTACTTGGAAATGTGGATTCACTTCAGGGCTATGAATTCCCAACTAAAATGCTATGTCTGATCTTAATTTATTATCAAATTAAAGAGTTGCACTCAATTTTTCTAAGGTAGGAACAAGAAATAAGAAAGAAGGCTCTCTGTGTGTTCTCAGAGCAGCCTTTAAATTCTCAGTTTACTATATTCTATAAGTACTTTAAAAGTAAAACCAGCCTCTTAACTTATAGTCTACGAATTTGCAAAAACCAGGTAAGTCTGAGGCCTTATTTTTGAGCCTTCTTCTAGAATTTCTGAACTAAATTATATTTAATAAATTTAGTACATCTCTGTGTAGTACATGCATAATAATTTAATGAAGAAATAAATCTTTAATATTAGTTATATTACTGAACTGTAGTAACCACTTTTAAGACTAGGCTCCACACAGATTCAGGAGTCTTCCTATTCTGTGATTACCACCAAATGGAGGAAAAAGATCAGCCTTACTATGAGCATTACAATTCCTATTTAATATATTTTTATTTTCTCATCTGCTTTAGCGATGAAACTCTCTGTAGCCTTGCTTGCTTAAAAATTTGTACTGAGATAATACAAAGCATTCGTATAGCAAACGGGAAAAAAACCCCAGAGCTTATTAGCCTCTAAAAAAAAAATCTGCCTTGGGCATAGAATAAGAGCAGGAGAAATCTGTCAGATGATAGCTGCTGGGAGTCACAAGAGCTGCTTCCTTAGAGAGAATTGCCTGCTTGTTTATGGAAGGGATTCTCTTTTAAAAACGTGAATCTGTTTCATTGAGTATCTCAGAAGAAAGTGAATCAAATTATGATTTCATTTTAAAAACATATTTTAGAAAAGGAAGAACTTTATTTTTCCTCTTTCAGTCACTTTTGGCTGAAGAGCTAGTGGCCAATGATATGCACAAATTCATCTCATAACAGCAAGAAGACGGGGCGGGGGGGCGGGGGGAAATAGAGAAATTCCATTTGTTCCATGTAAGAATAACTAAAATGCAAAACTTCATGTTAAATCACTTGGTAGTTATGAGTTATCCCTGGAAGGTACTATCACTGATATCAGTGAAGCAAACTACAAAAATGCGATCTGGGCAATAATACACTTTCTGTTGTACAGGCAGTAAAAGCAAAAGGTTAACCCTGCACAACAAGATTTTAGTTTCTAGCAATAGGAGGTGTAAGCTTATAAATTCTTGTTATAATGGAATGAAATTGTGAATATTTTTTTTAAAACCACAGGTGAAGGACTAAAGTATTCTTTTTAGATCATTTTCTCTGCTATTACAATCTTCCCTCTTTGCTCTAGAGACCTTACGAGAAATGCTTAAGGAGCCTATTCACTCCAGGAGTTAAATTCAGAACTCAGTCTCCTGATATTCAAAGGGATCTTTCTGCTTTGAAGTACCATTCTGCTACGTGACAAGCCAAAGATGTATGAAATAGCGGTACAGCATCTTAAAGAGGTATCACAGTTTGTTCTTTAGTATGCTATGTATTGTGTTGGTAGTGAAAATTACTTTCTCTGATCAGTTCAGTTTTCGCTGTAAGAAGCCAAACACATAAATCCAAAACAAACTGGAACTGATAGGGAAATTAATCTACCAAATCATGAAGATAAAAGTTCACTAATCGATACTCAGTTCACCTTGGGAAAGAATAGCTAAAGTAAATAATTATTTGAACAATACAAATCTTTAACCTTTGTAGCAGTTATTTCTTGTACCAACACCATGGCTGGTAAAACCCTTATAAAGCTTTTCATTGCCAGTAATGGCTTTCCTGAATCATAAATCATCAAAGTAAGCAAATCATCAACCCTTCTGGAAAGATTTTTTTTTATAAAATCTGTTGCATAGATCAATGTCAGGGCACAGAGATTTCAGAGCCTGTTCTGAAATGGTATGTATACAGCACAACAGCTTTCATGGTGGTCATAGCTGGTCGAAATCCTGTTTCCACTGAAAATATTACCCAAATCCTATCTGTTTTAGTAAGACCAAGATTACAGTTACTGCCTTCTTCTTAAAATTTATGGATACCTGTCCCATGAAAAGCACATTCATTGAATCTCAAACACTGTTCTTGTTTTAGTTTTGTCATAAATATTTTAATACCCCTGAAGAAACGTTGTATGATTGCTTCAGTGACCCTAGGGACACAGACAGTGAAATCATATCTGAAAGGTACTGTTACTACAGAGAGATGGACTGAAATGGAAACAAAGTAAACTCCAGCCATTTTATTGTATGAGGACACTGCTGCTTACTACAAAAAAAAAAAATAATATAGAAACACAGCAACAAATTCAGAAGTGCCTGAATAAAACTTAACTCCAGAAACCTCATGTTGCCACGTAATTTTATCTTTGTTCCAAACCATCAGCACTGACATTTACACTTCCTCTCAATTTAATCATATACTTACTTTATATGAACTCCCTGACAGGAGCTCTCAACCCAGAGAGTTATAAGACAACGTATACCTTGCTGTGTTCATATCTCCTTTATATTTGTTACCCTGTGACACACGCACAAAACTTGTTTACTTGCAGCTTCGCGATCAAAGAGGTTCCTTCCAAAACTCTTCACAGGCTCAAAATTTCTCTTTGACAGTTTTTGCCAGAGATCAAAACTGCGTCTACAGAGATCACATACCTCCATCCTGCCAAAAGCCTATTATGCTTCACTATGAAACACTGTCAGTGCAGGACACGACCTGAAGATGAGCCCAGGGTCAGCCTGGCTGTCTCTAACTGGAATACTGGGAGGCACCCGACCTCCGCCGTGCGTTGCGTAGTCCTGGTTCTGGGTGCAGTTTCCCAGTCGCACGTCAGAACAAGGCCCCGTGTGTCATTTGACAGCAACTCAGAAGCATGAACAGGAAGACCTTTTTCAATCACTGCCTGAATTGCCCTGTCTCTCTAACGTCACGTTCACTTTCAATCATCTATAGATTCGATTTCAATACTAATAAAAACTTATTTAGCTTTAGCACTTCACCCAGCTTTAAATTAGTAAATGACCTTTTGGCTTTCAGGTCTTCTGCCTCAGTCTTGCCTGTTTTTCCTAGGAGAAATTCCTCTGAGTTAATGCTACTGTCTCCTTACCCTGTACACATTCTGCATAAACACATTTACGTACTCCTTTTAAATTATTCATTGCAGTTGCCCCATATATTCTCAAATGCTGAACTTTGTCTTGATGAAGTTGTACTGATAGAGTGCATAGTTCTTTCTGCAGTTTACAAGAAGTCAGACTTGAAAGTACTATGTGTGTTCCTACCTCAGACCAACTGTTTATTTGCATTCAATTTTCTATAATGCAGGGTTCTGCCTACTACCTTACATCTACAGACCAGACTCAATAATCTCCTTTGATCAATAAACTTTTATCATAGACTAGTGTATTAGATATTTTGTTCCTGTTCACAGTCTGTATTCTTCTGCTATAGGTGTTTAGTTCTTTTTACTTTTGGGAGGTTCAGAATTCATCCAACAGAATTTTGCAATTTTTGCACTTTTAAAGAAAAAGCTCTGTGTAAATACTTCAACCTCCTCCCAATGTTTTTTGCAACAGCATCTTGAATGTATAGTTCCCTCTATGCAAATATGAGAGAGAGCAAGTGGAAAACTGAGTTCCTCTGGAAAGGATTTTAACATTGCAGAAGCTAAAACAGCCTTTGCTGCTTAATTAAAAATGTTAGGTTGTCTAGAACCAGCAATACTATTCTTATTTATTTAAATCTAAATAAATCAGAAATTGAAAAAATTATACAGAATTCTTTGAACTCATTGATATATCAATGCTTAATATGTTACAGATCATCCTTTGCTAACCTCTCTTGGTATTCATACACCCTCTTCTTACACCAAGGATGAAATCTAAACATGTTTATGAAGGACTGTTAAGTAGCTCACAACCAAATGGCCTCCTCTAACTTTCTCATTTCTGTGCTAACTAGCATCTCCTACATTCATGCCTCATTCCTGAACAGAAGAAAAAGATGAAGCAAAAGTATTTCAACTTATCTCATTTTACATATAATGCTGCTGGAAGAAAGAGACTGATGTTCTGATATTGCCACTAAATGCGCTATGAATCACAGAAAATACACCCTTACAAAGTCTTTTCCGCTTGGTCTAAAATATCACTCTCACTGCTAACAATCACTTGTTGGACATTTATTATTGCCTCTACAAAACATGTTCATCCTGTCTCTCTCTCTGACATATTACATTGCCAGGCACAGCTCCAAGAGTCTTGCTGAAACATGGATACATTTCATGCTATGCTATTACTGTCATGTGGTTGATCCTTCTTGGTTTGCATTCAAGTCAACTGCTTCAAGAGAGAAAAAAAAATTAAAAAGCCAATATTGGTCCAAATTTCTCTTCATAGTGGGACAGACTTCTCAGGTTTGCCTAAATGCAATTCATCCATATACTAAATACTAGCTAATGTGACATTCCTTAGATTGTTAAAAAACTATTACCAGAAGATGATTAAATGCCCGAAATTTTAAATTTTGGAGTATCCATTTTATGGAATAGCTTTGTTTGGTTTTTTTTAAACATTTTTCTTCTACAGACATTTTAGATGGCTGATTTTTAAAAAATAAAAGCAATTCTCACTGTTACTTTCTGCTTTTCATCCGCACATACATTTTTCTAAAATTTCCTTTAAATGTGTATTTCAAGGTTGAAATATTCTACGCATGATGTGTATTGCTTTGTAACTATTTAGATGCCTACAAAAAGCTGGTTTAGTTTCTGATTTACCCTGAATTGATTTACTGGTGACAGTGGGGGAGGAGATTTCCACAGCTGCATCAGAAATACAAAAAGGAGATTCTCTAACAACTTCATTCATTTTTTGAAATTTTGCTTTGTAACCAAATCCACTATCAGAACATACTCAGTTCGAAGAAGATGGCTTTGCATTGATGCAAGACTAGGTTTAGCCTGAAGATTTTATAATTTATCTTTTTTGTACTTCCTTATAAACCAATTATACTAATTTTTTTTTAAATTTCTGAGTCTTCTTTAGAATGTGTATGGTTTTGTAGCATTGTGCTGCTTAAAGTTGTTAGCGTTAGTTATTTTATATGTCCTTCAGGTAAGGCTATCATTTTTGTAGTCCAACAGGCTTCTGAAGTCTACAGAGAGCATTGGATCTTATCTGCCATTTAACAGCAGCAAAATTTCCTATTTAATTTTACAATCTTCCAGATAGGAATTACTTTTTCTCAAAATGTATATGCTCAGATTTTCACATTCTCAGTTTTCCTTTTCCTTTTGTTTTTCTTTTTGGTGGTGTTTCTAACACTGAGGTACTCTCTGGCAATATAGCTAAGCTATTGGTTTTGTATTTAAACACGATTACAGATAAATAATCTGGTTTAAAAACTGCTTTTTAAAAAATTTAGTAGCTATCTTCATTAAATACTGCTGCTTAATGGGTTCTTCAGACTGTGTTCATGCCACATAACTACTCAGTTCAAAGACATAAAATATGAAAAACCATCAGTTCCATCATGACCCACTCCCTGCCAATGTAGGCAGGTCCCAGTAGTAAATTCTCCAGGTATCTGGCTTCCAAATTGCTGATAACCTATTTATAAAATCCTGATCAATACTCTAATGGTTTTCAGTGATGACAAGTTTTCTATACACAGAAAAAGATAACATCCAGCTGGGAAAAGACTGCACTATACAGATTGTTTACATTTTTCACATTGCCAAGACTGCGATTTTTGTTCGGGAAGTTTGCATGGTCTATACTTGGGAACAAGACAGTGAAGCTTAAACTAGAAAGAAGAAATAATACTCTTACAACTTCTCTAAACAGATATGTCACTCAAAGTGAATGCTTGGCTGTAAAAAATAAGAACATGTGTTCTTTTCTGATTTGTTCTTAATGGGGCTTGAGAAGCCTATGCGAGAACCAAGGGGTAGGGACTTTCCTTTCTCATTTGCTGTCTTGCCAAGAAGTGAAAGTCAACAACATGGGTTTTAATCAGCCAGGGCATTCTAAAAATGTGACCTGAAATGTTAAAGCTCTTCAGCTAGAAGAAGTATTGATAAAAACACTCTGGTTTGCTAAGCCTAACCAGCTTAACTTGAATGCTAATCATCACATGTGAATAAAAGGATACAAGCAGTGAGGGGATAAATTTAAAAGTTTCCCTCCTTCTTCCTGGGCAAGCAATACCAAAAGACATTTACAATTGTAACTATGAAGTTATGTGACATCAATAGGAAGACGCAGTTGATATGAAGAGCAAAAAGCTGTATATGGTTTCTGTGGATTTTGGGGATAGTAACTCTGAGTGGGAGAACTGAAAAACCAAGCAGGCTAGAAAGCATTGGGAACGGGTAAAGGACACACCTTTGACCATAAAATTGTGAATTTATGATAATGCCACTGACATTCACAGGTTTAAATAACTATAAAAAGAGTAAGATGTCTAGATGCAGTGAAAAAGAATAAGGCAGCCAGGTAAGAACAAGGTTCAGGAAAAACTGTGATCATCTGATGAAGCATTCAAGTTAAAACTGGGAAGGATTATCTGAACCTAGGGAAAATAAAGCTATCATGTTGAAGAATTTATGACAGTTCATAATAAAAAGGTAAAGCCCATGGAGAAAGTGTAACAGCTCCCACAGACAAGCACACTTTGGAAATGTATGACAGCACATTTTCAGAAAACAGTTTCATTAAAAAAACTACTTATTGACTGAGCTTACATGCCAAGGAAAAATTTTGTCCTCAATGTGAAAGACACACTTACAGCACAATCTGAAGCAAAAATATTTTGTCCAGTTTATCACCAACAATAAAAATTCTGTCAGTGAGCAGCAAGACCAAGAGAAGCTGAGAAGTGACTGGCAAGGCATATTACAATGTCTGGCACACTCCTGTATTAAAGGAAGCAATGAACACTGCAGTCAACAAAAGGGCTGTGTATAAAACACATGGTAAGTTATCTGAGAAGAGGAATGATCAGATAAAAGAATGATTTTATAAGTGTGACATCCCTGAGTGAGAAAATCTGGAAGTATAAAATAAATAAAAACAAAACAACCTGGAAAGATTACAGAAATAAGACAGACCAGAAGTACAGTCAGCATCTAGAAATATATAAAAAAAATAATTTCTGAGCTCACCGCAAAAGATTTCTAAAAGCGTAACAAATAGAGGGGGAAAAAAAAATAACTTGCCGCCTTCTTTCTTTTCAAGAAACCGTGTGTGTATTAACAATGTAGTTGGGAGAGTAATGGTATAAAGATGTGAGATTCTCTTTACCACTCAGCTGAGTTCTGAAGTATTGCTAGGGCTTGTTCTTCCCATTTCAAGAACAAGCACAGAAGATTATAAGGAACCCAGTCCTCTAAAAATATTGCAACACTGGTCTAGTATCCAGAGATAAGATGACTTCCAGAAACCTATAAAATCCTTATTATGTTTTATTTTATTTACTAACTCCAGCAGTGTTTAGATCGCAAATGTTACCCACCTGAACTCCAATTAAAGGGGCCAAGCAGGATACTTCCTACTAAATTCAGATAGTTGCCTGAAGTGCTTAGTGTAAAAGACCTAACTTAAAAGATCTGAGGGTTAATTCTCTTTGCAGAAAATAGGACAGTCACTTGCAGAAAAATTCAGCTCATCTGAGAAAGTCTCTCTAACCCTCTCTCCTTTAACTACTGAAGGGGCATAGGCTCTTCTCTTGGCAACCTTAGTGACATTCCTAGTTAAATGGGATACATCTATGTCACAATATATTCCCTCTAAAATTAACTTCTCCATCAGCTTCTGGGTCATTTGTGGTGTTAATTCATGATTCTGGTTTTTAACTATGCAGTCTGAAAGGTCAGACCACCATATGAACATCATCTTCCCCATTTCAGTGTCTTAAACCACATACGGCATTCACTACTTAACATGTATGGGGACAGGAGTTTTGTTAGACACTTTCCTTATTTAAGATGGGATTAAGGGATTCTAGACCCATAAGTACCTCTGCTGTCTTGGAGAGAAGGTCCTTTACTTCTCATAAATGACGAAGCAGTGGTATGAAGCATTCTGCATTCCTCAGATACAGCAGTATTTGATCAGAAGGAAGCCCTCTCTGTCTTGTCAGCTCAGAATTTTGCCACCAGAATATCCAGATAATGTATCTGATTTTCAGAAATGAGAGCTTCATTTCTAGCATTCAGAAACGATGCATCTGTTCTGGGTGGGAAAGCCAGCTGAGCCTGCACTGAACTCTGTTCCTCCTGTTACACGAAGAATCAAATGTCAGTACAATGCAGTTTCACTGCCTCCAGAATAACTGGTCCGGTAAGGGCAAGATGAAGTAACAAGTTCATCCCTTACAGATGGTTTTTCAAAACATTTGTGAAACTTCCATGGTTTTTCTTGCCAAATAAACTCTGGAAATATTTTGGAAAGTTCAAGTTTTAGTTTAGGCACTGAAGAAGCATGGGTCAAATAGCACATAGGTATTCAGGTAGCCAAAATAATTTTCTAAGGCAGAAAAATCCCTTTCGCTCATTAAAATAAAAGGTTCCTAGATACTAAAGATACAGAAGATATATTTAGTCAGTGCAACTTAGAATATAAGACATCTTTCTCTAGAGCCTTTAACATGTTTCTTGTAAAACATAAGATACAAAGAAAGAAATACAACTGGCAGGATGAAATCTTTATCCAATGTTTTCTGATGAAATAAAAAGAACTGCTTTCCCATTTCATAGCATAAAATGAGAAAAAAAGCCTTGTATGTGTTTCTTTCTTCATTTTTTTATTGACTCTGTAAGCAGACATTCTAAAACAAGGTGTAAACGAGGCTTTCCATGATCAAGCTAGCTGAATATAAATAGGAAGGGTATTAAATCGCAAATATACTGTGTCACAGTTGGCTTCAGGCCTGTCCTCCCATTCTTCACTAATCGTGCTGCAGCACAATTATATATAACTGTTTATTTAATTCTGTAAAAGCATGTTCAGGCATTGAAAAATGAAGACTGAAAACACAGCCATCCCTCCTCGAATGTGACTGGCATTGTTTTACTGCTTTTCCTTTACTTTTCACAGCAAATTAATTCTGAAAACGCTGCCAGTGCGTCTCTTCACTGTCACTTTCACAGGCCCTCTCTCAGATCTGAGAGGGTACACTCCACAGTAGCACTGGCACGACTTGGATGCTAAGCCTCTGAATGCTCATATAGGCCGATTAATCAACTATGCAAGCACTGGAAAGGTCAGGTTGAGCTATTTCTTTTTCCATTACTTCAGGCAAAAAAAATTCCTTTTGCCCATGTAGAGCTCAAAAGTGAGCCAGTCACAGCGAAGGAGGGAAGTCAGGAAGGACACATGAAAAGTTTCTGTAGATGTTGGCTTTCGGTGTTCTTAGAAGCCTGCTTTTCAAAGAATATTTTGACAAGAAAGAAGAAAAGGTTACTTTTCAGATTTCCACTGAGAAATATAGCTTGTTCATACAAAGTTAAAACAAGTTTTTCCTCCTTCAAATTTTTTGTAGATTTTTTTCCTCTATTTTCCTAATAGGTTTAGTCACAGACATAATAAATATCCTCATGCAGAATACTAATGGGAAGTAATTCTTCAAAACAACAAATATCCTGTGTGTACATTTCTGTTAGTATTAAGGTATTGCTAAAAGAAATAGACTGTTTAGTCTTTGACAGCTTAGATTTTAATATTCACAAAATTACTATCTCAAAATTTTATACAAGGAAGCTTTCTCGCAACATGTAGTATCTGCCAATCCTCTTCAATAGCGTTATCTCATTTTGGCAACTGTACATAACAAAAATTATTACAGCAAATTTGCATAGCAATAGAACAATCTGGGCTTGACATACAAGAGTACTGATTAGGTTTGATTTATCTCTCCAGTCATGTTTTTGTTGTACTTAGAACTTATTTCTTCATATCATTGCATGATTTAAGGAACTGAATAAATTATAAACATATCACTGCTGGACTGAAATATTTTCTAATTCCAAATGTTTTTTTTAAATCTAAACTGTTATTAATCCCTTAAGTATTTTAAACATGAGATAATAAAAATAAGCCTAATGAAAAAGGGTATCAAGATTTAATTGACAAAAAAGTTGTACGTACTATCTTACTCTCAAACCTCTAGAGCACAGAAGCAAAGGCTAGAATAATAACAGAAAAAAGCTCCAGACATTTGTGTAGCAGTCTTACTGGTATATCGTCAGAGTAAGACAAGCATTCAAACTGCAGACTTTTTTTTCTTTCCTAGGGAAAAGAAAAAGCTTCCACTAACTTCAAGAATAATAAGAACAATGTATTTAACTCAAAATAATTGATGGCTTATTTTAATTGTGATCATAAACAGTATACAGCCTTAACCTTAGTTGCACAATGTATATCAACCGAAGGTTTCCTAAAGTAAAACACAAACACTACAAATTACTCATGAGGAAAGTAAAACGCTGAAGGAATTAATTTAATGAATCATTAATAATAACAGGGACATTAACCATAGAACAGATGCTTAACTGTTAGATGTGTACTACAGAATTACAGTTTATACTGCAAGGGCATCAAAACTGTGAGAGGATGCAGCATTGCTCTGCTGCAGTACTGAGGACAGGCATTTATGGGAGCTGTGAATTAAACAATGATGTTCTGAAAAATTGCCATTCTGTACAGAATTTGAACTAGCTTAGTAGGTTCTCAGTGAATATAGATTAGAGATTTCTTTCCAGGAGATGAAAGCAGTATTGGTATAAGCAATGATTGCTCTTTATTTAAAATATTTATTATTTAAAATATTTATTTAAAGGCTTTAAAACAATTCTTAGTTGAAGTGCCAAAATCATACAATGACATTTGATAAGAACACAGAAAAAAAAGATGAAAAAACAGCATTACCATGGAGCATGTTACATCTGTGTAGGGATGGCATGCATTCTGTATTCCCCAGTCTCCAATGTGTAGATTATGTGTGTTCAGTTTAACCTTAAATGTCAGAATATCCAAAATACTAGTTCTGATACTCTTCAGTGTTACTGGAAGATATTCTCTATTGCCTATATTTGTTCTTTGTCTGTATACCGGTTTAATAAATGTTGACATTTGTAGTAGGGTACCCTCCTCTGGCTATTATTTTATGTATCGGTTATTGTAAATATAGTATAACATTAACTGTACCTTAACACCCAGATCTACTTGGCTGTATTTAATCATTTATTTTTCACCAAAAAATCTGTTTCATTGATACTGATGGTGTTTGCACAAATATCCAACTCCAACAGCTACCAAGTGTCCAGGGCTCTTACCTTAGATGCTGAAGAGTCAAATACCAAAAAAGTTAGTTACTTACCTGATACTGAACAGAGACCTTAAAATAATCCCAGTTCAAACAGTCAGCAATTTTAGTACAACAAACCTCCATTTAAGTCCCAGTAGAGATCAGAATTTTTTTAATCTAGGTTTTCCAGTGTCATAATGGAGTGGTCTCTCTAAACCAGAGGTAAGGTAGGAGTAAATAATTGGCTGTTTGCCACTTAGAAACAAAACAAAGCCTGATGACAGGTCTCAGCTTGTCCCAAAGAGGAACAGGCAAGATTTCTAAGATAACAGTGAAAACATATGTAAGAAAAATATTTCTTGCCCAATAGAGCTGAAGGCATTACAGACTTTTAGTCCTGTCCAAAACAGCGTATGTTGCTGAGAGAATAAGATTTCCCATTAAATCGGTGGAATTAATTGCTCCTAGCAACTCACCAATATAGAGAACATTTCTAACATGCTGTTCTCCTTTGCTATGATTTTTAACCACGGAACTGAAGTATCAGAAAATATTAAAGAAACAGAAAACAAAAACTAAATATCACAAGGCACTACAAATATACAAAACACATTGAAATTGTCACAATACAAAAGCTCTTAACCACTTACCCAGGCACTGACACATCTGCCGCAAGTGGTGATTTTGAAATCCCCATAAAGATCCTTGATGGCACCAGTTGTAAAGAATCCCTCCACCATCAGCAAAATGCCATATACAAAGAATGCAGCTGCTACACCATATATCACATACTTGAAGATGTCAATCCTGTATAGGAACAGTAACAATTATTTATCTGCATAAATACTTAAAGCTGACTCTGAAACTTCAGGGTGAGATAATCAGACCCACTAAGCCTCAAAGTTTCTACTCCGGAGTCAGCTTAAGTGATGATGTGCTATAATGACAGCTGAAGCTGAGGACAGGAGTGAACTTTCGAATAAAACAGCATTGATATAAGAAACACTGGGCCATTTATTTTAATAAAATGTAAAAATGGATCTATGTAGGTAAGAGCACAATTTGTCAGAATAATTTAAGTCAGTTAATTTTCGTATTATTTTTCCTCTAAATAAAGTGACAAAGAAAAAAGAAAGCAAAAAGGAAACAAGAATCTGACACATCTCCCGAGTAGCACATTGTATCCAGCACTTAGGTTATAGAAAAGATATTTTGCCACAATCTTCAATAAACCTCTCTACATGTACAAGTAGTTCTCAAGCTGCAATGCCAATCTGTGCTCTCGTCTCCTCATTATTATTTTCCCACTTACTCTCCAAAGTGTCTGACACAGAATAATAAAGTCATCAAGAGAGATCCCTAACTTCAAATCAGAAACGTTATTATGAAAGTAATAAGGTCAGATCACCTGGGGTTCTTCTATAATGGGGCTTTAAAAACATCATTTCACAAACCCAAAGCTCAAGAAATGTTAAGGATGGCTTACAGCGTAACATGCAGAGCCCTAGAAGGCTCAATTCATTACAGAGAAGATACCTGGGTTGTCGTGTGGGCGTCCTGCCCAGTACTGTCTAGAAGCTCCACAGTGGCTCAAGGAGACTCTGCCTCTTCAATGACTTGGGTTTGGGAAAAGACGTCTGAAAGCACCGCTCTGCAATCACTTTTTTGTCTAAACCTGGAAACATTCCTAGCGACCATTGCCTTGGATCAGCAGTTTTTAATGTTTCCTACTTGGACTTCTCAAAAAAACTAGCCACAGTAAGCTTCCAGTTTATCAATATGACACAGCAGGAGTTGTGCAACTCTTCAGAAAATGGTAGTATGCAGATTTAAGTTGTTAGTAAGTTCCAGTCATATTGTCCAGGTCAAGATAGCAACAGCTCATAACAAAGTAGGACAAAAAATAAGCCAGAGACCCATTAGGATCTGCAAGATGAATTTTGACATGCACCAAGCAACTACCCAAACTGGATGGTTCTCAAGACATAAAGATTAATACTTTTATTGTTATGAAAAGAAATATTTAATGATAATATTTCTTTAGGATTGCACTTTTCATCATCACCCAGAAGATAACTCTCAATACATGCTTTACATGTACAATACAATAACAAAGCTCAAAACCCCATTAAAATATCTTCGAGTTTGTATGGTTTTCAAGAGATTCAAAGTCAGGTTCAAGTTTACAGTTGATATTTCAGATGTATGGCAGTGTCCACAACTTCACTGAGTGTATCTTGAGCTTGCATCAGTGTCATAAAAATGCAGTTAAACTTATGACCTGATTGGGGGTGGGAGAAATATTATAAATGAATGTTTTTGGCATCTATTGTAGCATTTTTTCAGAAGGCGATAACTGAAGGGTTCTGGGAATGAGACAGGATGTGTTTTTCCCTAGCATTCCAAAACAACGCCCTCAGCTTTTTTCTACATCACCTTTTCTTTCATACTCAAGTGAAAACTAGGGTAAGTTCATATCTGTGTGGAATAGATACATGAACTATTTGAAATGGTGAAACACATTGAACACTACAGACAGATGATGCAAAGATGTAATTTATTTTAATACATATAATTGCCGATTACATTGTAAAAATCCCATTTCCCTAATTTTACAGTAATTCAGCCAGTGGGACACTGTTTTACAGGAAAATGATGTTTTGAATCTATCTTGTCATTACTGATGAAAATAAACTTAAAAGAAACAAAGAGACAGCAACTTTGTGACTATTCCGTAAGATCTCTTCCAATTCCTACCTTACATACCTTATAAAATTGTGACCTCCACCAGCAGCTAAAGTGTGGGAGTTCTGCCAGCAGCAGCTCCTCACAGACCTCTGCGTGGTCAGTGCTGTAGAAATTACAAGCTATCATTGCCCTAAAGAGATTAAGACTTTTGGGAAGTCCAGAGACTATTTCAGCCCTTGCAACAGCCCTTTAAGCCATCTGTGCTGAGCCTCTCACTGAGCTGCTTGTATCAAAAAGCGTACTAAAAGATCTCTGCTTTTTCCTCAGCTTATGTGTAACTAAAGGAATAACTTTCACTTAAGCCTTCCTTTCACAAGGAAAAAATATATATAGCTATAGACTAGCCAAATATAGAAATCAATTTCTTCCTCATACACTCTCTACAGAGCAAAGTACTAAAATCTCTAAAGATTAGACTACATGAGATGAAATAGCCAGGCTTACTCCAAGGAGAAAGAATCTTGTATAACGCAAAGAGTAAAAATATAAACAAAAATTGTGAAACAATCATTCAACTACCTCTTTAAAAGTCAGAATTGTACTGCAATGTAACTACATTTAGTATGTGCTGTATTTAAAGAAAACGTATTGCAACAGTAACATTTTATATATATATTTATATGCAGTCTTGAAGATAGTGTTGGTATTAAATTATTCTGCAGCATCTGATAAATTTCACATGAACTTTGATTTCCAGTAAAATTATAATAGATAATAAAATATAGGCCTTGTAAAATGGAGATTGCCTTTCCTTAAAATAAAATTTGATTCTTTGTGGATGAACTCTGGGAGATTAATTGCCATCTGGTTTCAGCGAAGTCTCAAATGCTGCAGACAGAGCATGACAGTAACCAGGGAGGTAGAAGGGAATGGCAGAAGAGGTGATGAACATGAGCCAATGGACAAGATGGGCAAGGACAAAGAGAAGGGACAAGCAGGGCTTAACGTTTGTGTAGTCTGGAATGGAAGGAAAGAGGCGGATAAGGAGCAAAGGAAGAAGAGACAAAATTATAAAGACAAATTTTGTACTCCTGACAGGATTGGAAAGATATACATTAGGTGAAGACTAAAGCTACACCAAATGAGAAGAACAAAAAGAAATCTTGAATACCCATTCACTAAATGCACAAGTCCTATGAATATTATATAATGATATAATTAAAGTCATGAAACATTTATATTAAAAGGCAGTCAATGAAGACTGCTAAAATAAACTTGATTTTAACAAATTCATGTTGATCATGCAATCTTCACATATTAAACTAGGCTGCTGGGTAGAATAAGCTGAATGATTATCTAAATGTAAATTAATTGTGAAACACATCTTAAAATTAGTAAAAGCCCTTTTCTTATAGAATAATCTAAAACATGTTTTGCATACTATCTTAATCTTGTAGAAACTCCATGGGTTCCAGATCTGCTTTTCCTCACAATGCTGTGTTCAGAAGTGTTAAAAACATTTGCGATTTAAATCAAGCTGATCTTTCAATTTTTAGGTCTTTTTCTGCTGCTGGGTCATTAATTATTCGATACTAAGCAGAATTCCTAATTCATTAATCTGAATCTGGATTCTATCCAACAAGATGAATATTAAAATAGCTCTAGAGAAAACACTTTCTTCCTCTGACAGAAGTTATTGATGGAAGCCATCAATGCTAACATCTCAATGAACAGGTTGTAGCTGAGTACAGAGTAGACCATCCCAGCAGAGAAAAGTCAGAGGTGAGTGAAAACATTCTCAGTGAGTCAGATCAATGTTGCAGATTTCCTACTGTGTATTTTCATGGTGCTTCGGCAAATTCAAAGTTTAAAATATTAAATAAATCAGCAAGCAATAAGATTAATTGTTGAATAATCATGTCTATGTGTAGCACACTTTTGTGAAAAGTATGTTATAACAAATCAGCTATTTTTGTGTTGTTGAGACTCCTTCAATCAACTGAGCTCATAATTATTACGTCCTGTTTTGAAAGTATTTCAATATTCATAATTAGCTTCTGTTAACTGTGTCTAGAAGTAATAATGTTTTGGACTTGCGGAACAAGTTGCTTCACTGGAGTAAATCAGAATGGCTCCACCATAATAAATGGATTTACTACCCCAACAGATAAGCCAAGAAGAACTGTTAAGATTGACCCTTTATATTTTACTGTGTCCTAAAAGGAATTGCAAATTGTAGAAACCCTGAAGCATTTACACTATTCAGTCTAATCATGGTACACTTTCTACCCTCAATGTTGAAGGCTGGTACTCAGCTAACACACTAACATATATTTTTCTATCAAAAATGCTTAATATTGCTTTGGAACAATCTACATACTAGCTAGGGATGATTTTCTTTAATTTAGTTAACATAGGAATGCATTGCAGACATTTATTTGCAGTTAACAGCAACAAAAAAACCACAAGTTTGCCCTGTTACACGTAAGTGTACACTTCAGCCTGAACAAGCAATAAAAGCCTAATATTACAGTTTTTGGTTGGCCTAGCCCATCAGAGTACTAGGTATTACTGTGGAACTAGTTTTCCAGCATTTATGATTCTGCCTCACATTTCTCTTCCTGAATTTATAACTTCTCCAATATAGATAATGACAGTAAACTGTACCTATGCTCTCCAAATATAAGTAGATTCAGGCAATTATACCTATTTCCAAGCTAAAAAAAACACAATAAGGAAAATAAAATACCAAAGCTATCAAAGTACTAAAAAGTTTTGCCAGTTTGGGGGGGTTGGGTTTTTTTTCATTTATTTTTTTGAATCACAAGGAACTTTGAATAGCTGATGTTCACATTTAGAATGCACAATAACCTCTGTTACTGTGTAAAACTGTGCTGGCCTTCAGGCTGATTGTCTTGCCCACTGAGCAACTGATCCTAAGAGGCTGTTAAGAGACTGAGATAGCAGCCCACCCCCTCAAGCTATCTCAAGCTTGTAGAAACAGTTTTGCAAATGTGTTTTTTGAAGAGAGACAAGATATAAGGGGATGTTTGCAAGCACAAAGGTTTGTTTAGGGTATGCAGAAGCCACGCCCCATGGAAGTTTTTAGAAGAGGTGCTCAGGCCCTCTTGCAAACCAGCTGGGAACCATTTCTTGGTGTAAGTTCATGACATTATTCACTTTAACAGTTTGAGCAAAGAAGATGGCTGGTACCATGAAGCACAGAGGAATTGTTAGCAAAGGGAAGAGACAAGCAAAGGCAAACTTTAGAAGGAAAACATACAGCCAGCAGGGAGAAAGAAGGATTTATTAATAATCATGTACTACCTGCAAAGTAAGACCAAAAAACTCCAGGTGACAACATAAATGAGGTAAAAGAAACCGAAATATCCTCACTGTGGAGGAGGGAAAAATGAAACTAGTAAGAAAATGTCAGCATAGGTCCATGAGGGATATTTCTGAGATTAGGTTAATACAGAGTCTAAACTTATAAATTTCAGGTGGAAAGAAAACAAAACTGGAGTACAGAATGCTCAATTAAAGTTTGTCAGGAAATGATAAAATGAGAAAAGATTAACAGTAGACAAAGGATAAGAGCAACAAAGACCTAGCAATACTTTTTATTAAAGTAGTAATAACACATAATAAAAAGAAAACAGAAACTTCTGTTTCTGTATTTCTGGAATAAATTTTATATGCAATCATACAAATCATCTGCTCAAAACTAGAGCCTGACTGTTAGGATTATATAAAGAGATCATCATACTATAATATGCAAGTTACACTCACATTCTACAAGGGCCAATTTTGTTATTCTACTCTGAACAGAAGCTGATGTGACATAAGAACCATTGATTTTAACAGACTAATTTCTGGCGTACAAGTCTCTACAGGTATGCACAACACAACCCTAAATCTTCATCCTCTAAAAGTTTGATGGTTGCTTCCTTCCTAGGAACAGGACAGTTGAGATGAGATTTCATGGAGCACCTCTAAAAGCAGCAGATAATTCACAAGCTAATGGAAGGGGAGCAATAGCAGCGCAAACCACATCTCTGCCCTATGAATCTTGTCACTTTCTTGGAAGAGGAAAGGATCCAGCATAAGAATTTCAATTATCATTACATGTTTGGGTCCAAAACACAAAATTCTTACTATGACATATGGATGAGGCTGCTTCTCAAAGCTGTTTCTGATAATCTAGACTTGTTCTGTCTGCTCACCTCTAGCAAAACTACTTTCTTAGAAACATTTTTAAAGATGCCAATTACAGAAGAAATATGGAGCCCTCTTTGCCTGAAGAAGGCCAAAAAAAGATTGGAATTAGTGCAAAGTAACGTGCAGACTTCTGGCATGATGGTGTTGTGCACTATGGATGCTGAATTCCCAGGCAATTTATATAGCAATAAAGTGTAAAAAGATGTGGCAAAAGCATATCACAGGATTTGTGAGTATTTCGTTATTACAAATGTAAACTTGGAGTTACACACAGTACATACTGATAGCGTAAGACTGACAACTTGATACTAAAACTCCAGATTGGGATGGTAATAGTTAATTTTAGCCTTTTCAGATCTCCTGTGGAAAGACCAGTTATCTTAGTTTTGCATGGCACATGAAGCAAGATTTAGCAATATGTATATTACATAGGAATATATGCTTTCCATTTTACATGTTTATAAAGTAAACTAAGACTGAAAGGCAATAAAGGCATTTAAAAGAGAAAAAGATATTTCCTATGAAGATGAACCATCTGCTGAGAGAGGTCTATTGCAAATGCTTCAAGTCACAGGCACATCGTGATTATAGCCAATATAAAATTCCAGACAACCAAGAAAGAGAGCTGCTTACCACAGTATTAAATAATACAGCTGTCTGCCTAGCAGCAGTGGATTGTATTTGCACAGAAGACGACAAAAAATTAATAGAATCATAGAATGGTTTGGGCTGCAAGGGACCTTAAAGACCATCTAGTTCCAACCCCCATGCCATGGGCAGGGACACCTTCCACTAGACCAAGTTTCTCAAAGCCCCATCCAACCAGGCCTTGAACACCTCCAGGGAGGGGGCATCCACATCCTCTCTGGGCAACCTGTTCCAGTGCCTAACCACCCTCACACGGAAGAACTTCTTCCTCACATCTAATCTATATTTTCCCTCTTTCAGTTTAAAACCGTTACCCCTTCTCCTAGCACTACACTCCATGATAAAGAGCCCCTCCTCACCTTTCTTGTAGGCCCCCTTTAGGTACTGGAAGGCCACTATAAGGTCTCCCCGGAGCCTTCTCTTCTCCAAGCTGAACAACCCCAACTCTCTCAACCTGTCTTCATAGGAGAGGTGCTCCAGCCCTCTGATCATCAACAAAAACCTGATTTTGTTTTAGAAAAAGTTCTGCAAAGCATCCAAGAGTTTGTATTTCTTAGCTCTTTTGGCTCATATGAAGTAAGCTGCTATGTACTAGGAATACTAAATACTGTGAATATCTGTTCTGCTGCAGGTATTGTAACTATTGGAGAGGAAAAGAAGGTTTGCACCACATCAGAAAGTTTCATCAAGATGTGTGACTCTAATGAGGTGAATAAATGTGATAATATTTTTGGCAAATCCATAATATACGTTAGAGTAGGAAGTAACTGATGTGTTTTCTTCTTAATGTTCTAATTCTAGCTATGGTGATGAAATAAAATCCCAGTGGAAAATACAGTCAGCAAGTACTTTTCCTAGTCTTTTACCGCATACTAAATTTAGTCAGCGCAATTTCTCCAGCCATTTGTTTTCTGAATACACTTGTATTTTATTTTTTTCAAGAATGCCATTGTCGTGTGTTTTTACTGAGGTGTTTTTGAAAGCTAATGCACCTGCTGCACAATGAATAGGTCTATATAATGACTCACTGTTTGAAGACCTTATGATTACTGTTGTGACAGGGGAGTAAAGATTTATAATGGATTTGACCAAATCTTGCAGTGTGCTAGAATAATAACTCCTAGTACATTCTTCTTTGTAGTTTTTCCCTTAGGCAAAGGCCACCTATTTCAGTGCAGCTGAGGTTTCTGGTTTTGTTTTTAAACAGTCAGGGACGAAGACAGGACAAACAAAATTGCATCTATCTAAACCAAGAAGAGAGGCTAAAATCTTGATCCCTCTGAAGACAGACGGTGCTTTGCTAAATGTTTCACTGGGTCTTGCTATGTTTGAATAAATCCTCTTAGAGTGAAGGTACACAGTCTGCCTTTATACCAAAACCATCTAAGAAAATGCAACCCTTGCTGTGCAGTCAACACTCAGTGGCTGTTGTGTAAACCAGATCACTGAAATTAAAACCAAATGTAATCATTTGGTTTGGAGTGGGTTGAGGAAGGTGGTTAACTTGGATTATTTAAGTAACCTGGTTTATATTATATCACTATGAACAAATTTTATTGGCAAATTTGGGAGGGAAGTAAATCAATATATGAGGATGGAAAGCTACAGCTAATGAAAGGAAACAGGGTTTTCTTAGGCTGTCTCTGCCACTAGAGAAGCCACCACAAACATTTGTAGATCTGGCAAGGTAGTATTATAACTAAAAAAAAAAAAGCAAAAAAAAGCTGGACTTCTTATTTTTAAATAATTAGTTTTGTTAATATTTTATGATTTAAATACAATATTTTAAAATAGAAGTATACTTTATCACTGATATGAGTGTTGTAGCAAAACAAGCACAAGCACAATGTCATGTAGTGATGTCAATCTTTTGAAAAAAGTATTAGTAATCATTACGTTTGTAGAAGGGTGGCACCAGGAAGGTAATTATTTGCTCTACGTTACTCTGACTTTTTGTTCAGTTTCTGTTTAGTGTACCACCATGAAAGTCCTTTTCTTTGTCCCCCTTTGCAGCTAAACATGACGTTCCACTTGTTCATTGTGGCACTTGCTGGAGCTGGAGCAGCAGTCATTGCTATGGTAAGCCACCCAGCACTCTGTACGTCCCTTGTCATCTGAATTGCTAATACATTCTGGTTGTTACTTCGGGTCAGTTATTGGATTTCCATGCTATCACTCAGTGCTGTTACTGAAATATAGTTCTGTAATTCAATACTTTCCCTTATCTTTTTTAAAATATATTGATGGATTCCCTTTGAAGTAGAATATAATTACTTTTCTGAATAAAAAACCACCTTTAAGTACATGCTAAGAATTTTTACTATTCGCTTGCTGTGTTCAGCCAAGTGTCTGAACTGATGTATCTGTCTCATGACCATAGTAATATACCTTTATGATCTGTGCCTTTCTGGGTGTTCACAGGCTTGCCATGCTGCTATTTTAGGAGCAGACTCTTTTTGTCAGTTCTGTGTGTGTACGTGAATGTGTCGGTTTTTCCTGTCAAGACTGACTTTTTGCTTTTTTTATAATGAAGATTACTTTGTATTTGATGACATTTTGCCAATGAGAATGCTCCACTGAGAAAAAAAGTGTATGAGCTAGTGTTCTGCTCTTCTCTCTTTTGTCTGCTGTATCTGCTTAAACATAAAGATATTTTTAGAATGGGGATTCTGTACCAGTGTAGGTTTGTATAATACACACTGGAACGGGAAATGAAAAGTTACTGTTACTTGGAACTGATGCATTCCATAAGAAAAGTGTTAGTGATTGCTATTACTACTGCTACTAGTAATTTTTTGTTGAATCCTAGGGCCATAAATTTTTCGTTCTCCTTAGAATTACATTTATAAAAAAGGACAATCAGAGAATATTCAATGAAGCTAGTATTCCTGTTTCATTAGTGATTTTTTTTTTTGTTCTTCTCTGCCATTTTTTCAGTATTACATGACACCCTGCCAGCACAGCAGACAGCTAAATGAAAAAACTATATTTTTTGTAATTATAATTTTTGTCAATTTTGTTTCAAGACAACAAATAAGTATAATACTAGAATATAATTTATATTAATAATTTAATTGATTTTCCAAACAGACTTTTCTGCTTCCAGCTGAAAAAATGATGACCAAACAGTAACTATTATAATACGTATATTAGTGTTAGGGAAGTATATCCAAGAGACCATTAGTTCTCCAGTGCCTCATTGTTTTGAATTATATTTGGTAATAATTATCAAATGCTAATTTGTTCAGATAACAGTTCTGCATTTCAAAGAGTTTTGAATCAGAATAGCCACAAAAAGATTTTCAGTGAAAACAAACACAACTTCAGTGGAAGCAAATTAAGTAGGTACATTGAGCCACATAGTTTAAATACATACTTTCAGTGAAGTTTAAAAAAAAACCTTCAAAGCTCACAGTACCATATCAAAGATGCCATAGATGTGTTACCCCAAGCACTAATCCACTAGGAATTCACTTTGATGGCTCACATTTATTCATATATTTTTGAGGGGTTACCCATACCCAAGTATGCTTTTTATTGGATTCTGTGACTGCACAGAGCAGGCACAACAACACTGGCTGTTTCAACAGAAATAAAAGTTAAGGATATAACTGCTAGTAAATTGTGTAGCATCCAAATGCCAGTAAATGCGTGCTTATGAAATGTTTGTAACTGTGTTGTATATATTTCAATTTTGTAATTAAATTGTTTTTAACCTACCATTGGGATCTATTAGGTAGCTGGTGAAGACGAGCACATTCCACTCTTTGATGGTGGTAATTTCTAAAACCAATATGCCAAAGCACATTTATAGGTTGAGCAGTGTGCTTCACACTTGACACAGTAGCCCAAAGACCGGGGACAGGACATGAGGGAAAGTTCAGAATTTTGTGGTTGAACACACAGATATTAACAGGCTCCCTTTCTTTAAGGGAAGTTTGCTTTCCCAAGGAAGAAGTAATTTAGGGGAGGGAAAATGAATTTGGGTTCCTAAATGTCTCATATAAGAAGAAGAAAACATCTTTTTTTTCCCCAGATCTTGTGCTCAAATTAGGTGGTAAGGTATCAGCAATAGGCTAGGGTGAGGAACAAAACATGCAGAAGCCATTTAAGGCCCTGGAGAACCAATGCCCTTCCCTATACATGCTGTTGCAATAATAATCACAAATATAATTTAATGAAGTTAGTCTTTGTTTATATCCACAACAACAGCAGATCGCCACATCTGTGTAATTTAACAAGACTTTTTATCAGAAAAATGAGGTTAAAATACCAGTCTTTTGTAAAAGAGAAAGCTTAGGAATTTATTGCACTTTTAAAACATTTCTTGCAAACAGTCACTTTAAACTAGAGTAGTCCATCTGACTAAAGTAATGAGGATTTTGTATTTATTACCAGCCAGTAATAGTAGTACATCATCAGTGAGACTGCTGAATAACTGAATTGGTAAAATCTACTCTTTTAACTGACATTTTAAGTCGTAGCATTGATATACTCCACTATATCCTCACTTCTGGATTTGTGGACATTTGGAAGTGCCAGATTATTTAATATGTGCAGATATCTTTAACTCTTTTAATGTCAACATTTGTCATGAAATTCACCAAAGAAATCAGCTTGTTCATAAATATTAAGACTATCTGTCACTGGGATACTTTTCATGAAACTGTATTTTAAAAATAGATTTTAAAAAAATGTAGTAATTTATTTCAAAACAAACAAACAAAAGTTGTTAATACTTGCAAAACCATTTGGTCACAAGTAACAATTTTCCCATGTCTACTACTTTAATCTCTCTCTTGATCTCAAATTTGTATGTGAATGATAGAATTTTTTCACAATTCACTAGCTGCCTCTTCAGACTCCAAAGGAGAATGCTGTTTCAGGGTTCAAAACCAGAATTGGCCTACGAGTTAGAATTAATGTATAGAAAAACTAGTATTTTTTACAGTGTATGTCGAGGAAAGCTTTATTTTGCAGAGAAGGAAAATGTCAAATAGTTCATTTTGAAAATTTATCATTCTTAGACTTGAGCCCAAGATGAAAAAAACCTGATAGAATTATTTATGTTGTAGATGCTTTTTGTGAATCTTGAGCACAGGAAAAATACCCATGATTTTGAATCATACTCAATTTGGACTATGTATGATTCTGAACATTAATGTTCTTTCTTATGTCTGAATGGATAATAAATGGATACAGAAATGATCACTGAAGTAATACATATTAGTTTTACTGTTGTCATTCTTGTGTCAGAGGGAAACAGAAGACATGAAGTTGTTTAAATGTAAACCCTACCATCCCGAAGGGTTGATTGCAAACCTAGTAAGCATCCTGCCTGTGATGTTTTCCCAAAACCACTACAGCAAAACTGAATTATGAGATACACAGTTTCCCGTCTGGAAAGTTACCACGTGAGCAGTACTCTTCCACCTGAGCTTCCACAGAAGTTATGTCCTGTAATATGGAGATGCAATTAGTTCTCCTGAAACAAGAACAAGGGCAACGTGTAAGTGGTCTAGTCCCTCTCCCCCAGTATGATTGTGCTCTTCTGCAGGATAGTAGGTGCGTGTAAGGGGAGGAAGAATGATACTTAAGACTTCTGCCCTGCTGAGGTAATGGCGTGTCCCAAAAGGAAAGGAAAAACCACACCAAACCAAACCAAACCCCCTCCTAGCCTAGATGCAATTCTACAGTTTTGAATGGTTGAAGTGTACTTTCACCTTATGATGAAATCTAAGCAGGGGTTTTTCATAGGTGTGGAAAGACCCTGCGCTGTCTTGCATATGTCTGTAATTGAAACATCCTGAGGCAGACTGTGGAAGCTGCCCTGCTTCAATTTGAATAAGCCTTGACAGGGCCCCACTGGCTTCAGGCTATTCAGGTCACAGAAGTGTGAAATGCAATTAGACAGCCACTTAGAGATGACCTCCTTAGTGTGACAACGTTATCTAGGAACTTGGTGTTAAACAAAAAACCAAAGGTGGTGGGACTGTTAAACGTATATGTCAATATGTAACATGGATATGCATTTGAGATTATATTCATTATATAAGCTAAAGTAGTTGTTTCCAGGAAAGTCATCCTACTTATAGTGAATGTGAACTCCCAGAGTTTTCAACAGTTATTCCAGAAGTTTGCTTCTGTAACTTTTTAAGGAAGGGATGGGTGAAGAATGGGAGTTTAATGAAGGTCAGACTATGGCCAATGTACCTTCAGAATAGTTTGTCTGTTTTTTTAGTAGAAGAAAAATGCCAAGTGAAACCACAAGATGTTAGGTTTAAATTTGACTCTTACTGGGTCCATACCAAATATTTTATGAGGATAAGAAATGTGCCTGCGTGGTCCCATTTTCTTCACATGTTCTTCTGTTGCAAGGTTTTCTGGCAGATGGGTTTTAAAAGGTCAGGAAGGTGTGAGTACACTGCTCAGATACCCCCCACTTTTAGGTTTCTCATGGCTACAATCTGTCTGAGGTTCAGATTGTATTTTTTAATTGAAATCTTACTCTCAAAGGACCAGCACTGGTGTTTTCATTTGATCTAGAAATGCCTGATCCAGAGACTACTCATGGTGAAAGCTTTTGGAACAGCTGAGTTAGATATAAGGCTTTTCTTTTCCCTGTGTGCTGAAGTATGACCAGAAAGCGTCCCAGAGTAACGCAGTACATGCTGCCATCTCCAGCACTTGCACTGTCATCACAGGTTGTGCTGCTAGTGTTGTACTATAGATATGAAGAAACTCATAAAGATATGTAGAAATACTACTATCTGTAGTCTTTTTCCTAGAGGACAGATTCTCTGAATACTTCTTCCTATTTTATGGCTCCTCAACTCAGTCTGTATTCCTCAAATAGGGATTAACTGGGTGCAAGCTTGCCATAAACCACCAGGACAAAAAAGACACCAAAAATATTTGGTCCTGTGAAGGGTTTCCGAATGCTTTCCTTGATCTTAGTTATCCAGATTAAGAAATGTACAGTAGCCTGCACTAATCAGCAACAGTTGCCACCAAACATTTGTGGAAAAGGCCAACATTGGCATTTCAAAAAAAGAAATAACATACTAAATTGGTTCTGTTCATTTGGTATGAATCTAAGATACTCATATATCTACAACAGTCCAATATGAACAGGAGAATTTGCATAATCTCATGGTGGTTTTATGATTATTCAATTTTCCACTAATTGTGTCCTAGTTTAGTTTCTTGATTTCTTGGGGAGGAGTGGAATCTTTTTGATTTCAATAAACTATCTGTGGCTTCTGGGGCAGTTGATTAAAAAAATTTAAGAGATGCTTTCATCAGAAAGTATCTGAAAACCTGCTAGGGAAGCACTAAATGTCCAGAGAGTCCTAGAATAAACCAGTTGAATACCGTTCCTGAACATTTTTATTTTCGGGCTGAATACAGAGCCAATGGAGCATGTCCTGTGGTGAGACGGAGACAGGTTTTGAGGTCAGAGGCTCATTGCAAGCAGATCCAGCAGACTGAGGGTAGGACACTTGAGGTCCACCTTCGAAAGGAAAGCTTTCCAAGTCTGCAGAGGTCCTGAAAGGCCCAGGCGTGGGAAGCTGAAGTGTGCAGGAGAGCACACCCTGACAGCTCTAACAGGCAGCCAAAGTAGACTTTACACTGTAGATGGCCACAAGCGTGACAACTAAGCAAAGTAACTCCAAAAGGGACTGAAGGCAGATGGCATTTGACTATCCCTGAAGGAGGAGTTTTGAATAAAGTGGTTTTGGCAGCAGTTCTTTGGACACCTCGGCTTCATTCCTTGTATTGGTGTTACGTTAAAATTTATCACTTCTTTGACCGTTCCTTGCCACCAATCAGAAGACTGAACATCTACTGGTTGTTAAGCTCAGTCACTGGCAGCCACACCATGTGACATTTATAAACTACTAAGCTCCACCTCAAAGGCAATTAGGGTGTTTTACATCCTCTATTTATAATGGAAAACATTTGCCGAACGTAATTTTTCTGCTGGTAAGATACCTTTCACTGACTTCACTGATTAAATTTATTCAAAGCCATGTGAAAAACATTTGTTCATGTGACGATATCGCCAATATCCTTTAACTAGTGTTTAATCCTCAGATGTATTCATAGACATTCTGTTCTCCCCATTTGCTGACATAAATAAACCAAGCTCTTTGGGAGTGTATCATCATAGCTGCCGTGGTTTAAGCCCAGCCAGCAACTCAGCACCACGCAGCTGCTCACTCACTTTCCTGCCCCCACCCAGTGGGATGGGGGAGAGAATCGGAAAATAAAGTAAAGCTCGTGGGTTGAGATAAGAACAGTTAAATAGAACAGAAAGGCAGAAACTAACAATGACACTAAGAACAACAAGAAAGTGACAGTAATACTGAAAGGATTGGAACACTCAAGACAAGGGATGCACAATGCAATTGCTCACTGCTCGCCCACCAACGCCTGAGCCGCGCTTCTCCCCCTGCCCCAAGCTGGGCATGACATCCCATGGTATGGAATACCCCTCTGGCCAGTTGGGGTCAGCTGTCCCAGCTGTCTCCCCTCCCAACTTTCCTGTGCCCCTCCCGCCTTCTTGCTGGCTGGGCAGGAGAAC
>JAVKLA010000053.1:92103-135579 GCA_034782735.1 Sagittarius serpentarius | reverse complement strand
CCCCCCCCCCCCCCCCCCGAGAGATTCAGGACCTATATCTCTTGCCACATAAGTCTGTGAAAGTGAAGTTTAAACCAATGATATCAGAACCAGTTTCAGAATGCAATTATGCTACTGTCTTTTGTGTAAACTGTTAAGAAAACCCATCCACCCCAGATTTCTATGGAAAAATTAACATGGAGACAATAAATATTAAAAAAAAATCTATATATAAAAAATAAATGTAAAAACCATAGAAAATACAGAAGAATTTTCTGGTTTTGTTTTTTTCCTCCTTTACAATGCATTTTCAGCTAGAACATCTAGGATGATCAATCATCACAGATAACTACATCTCCAATGCATTACTGATTAATCACAGATAATTACATCTCCAATGGGAACAAGCACCTCTGAAGATCACATAACATTTCAATGACGTTTTCTCTTAACTTACTTTTCTTAAAGATTTTTCTGTCTAATATTTGGAGACAGGACAGCAGAGCCCAAGTAAAATGCAAGAGAACTACATGAACTTGAATTGCAAAAACAAAACAAGAAAATCTTCTGTGCCTTCCATGCCTGGCTAAGCATGCATTTTTTCATATCTAAATTTGTACCACTTGTCACGCAGCTTTCATGGCCAATTAACTCATATACAGTTTCAGAGACCATCATGCATCATGCAGATTTAGTTCTGAATTTTATTAAGCTAGCCCTAACCTCATGAAGTCAAGCTACTGTTATGTAATATTTTAACTGATAAATACATCCATCAAAACACATAGTACTGAACAAAAAGCAACACATTTTACTTAGATCTAGTACCGAAAAAAACCCAAATTATTCAACATGTGGCATGTCTTCCTGATCTGAACCTGTTCTCCAAAGCATCACAGCAGAGCAACAGGCGGAAGCAATCCAGCTCCCTTGATATTGTCCCAAGTACAGAAGACACAAGACATTTGAGATGTAGTTTAACAAAGCTGCAAATAAGGGGGAGCAACATTTGGGAATTAATTAGCAAAGATCATCCTTGTACTGTGATCTGGAAAACCTATTCAAGAAGTGCTGCATACACATCCCACGTGATTGCCCTCTCACTGTGTCCCAGGGTCACTCATGGGATACATCCCCACTCTGCTCCCACCCTCTACCATTACATAAGATCTACTGGAATTTAGAAGAAAACTTTATCACCTTGCTATACCAAACGCTAACAACTAAAGTACCTTTCTTAGTCTTGTTCAGAAGATGACTTCTCCTTTAAATTAGCTTCCTTTGAGAATGTTTACTATTACAGAATTACCTATCAAGCCACAAAAATTACTTTTACCATAAAATTAATTCTGAGATCCTAGCTGCTAAGACTACAGTGGAAAAATAAATAAATAACACAGTATTTTGATTAAACTGTTATAAGCAACATGATACACAGAAGAGCAAGAATAAGGCCCACAGAAAACCTTCAAAAGTATTTTTAGGAAAAAGGCCAACTAACTGCAAGAAAATATAAAACAAATATGCAGATATCCTCTTACACATTAACTTCTGTATCATCACTGGATCTACTTTGACTTGTTACCTTCTGGTGTTAGCTAATCAGAAATCAGCTAATATCGAAAATCAAATTGTTATGCTTTAGGCCTCTACAGTAATTTTGCAGTTAATTGCATCAGTTGCTGTACTGAACATGGGACCAAGGCTAAGAGGAATTGTAAAAAGACTTTTGCTTATTTAGATGCAGAATTTCCTGAACTAAATTGACATACCTAAGATTGTGCATTCTCACAATTACTGTAATGCATGTTTGCTAGTAAGAATCCCACTGGCCAAAATGACAGCTTTAAGCAGTGGGGATACAGTCTGGTTATGCTGGATCTTGAAGGCAGCTCCCACAAACCCATCCCTTCACCAAATGGCTGCCTTTATATTATCTTGCATAAAAAAATTCCCAGAAACCACCTTTGTGCACTGGTTAGGATAACTTTGTTACCCAGGGGAATTATATGAAGGATCAACATCTCAGCAGCCTCCAAACAGAAGCTGCTCTGTAAGGTCTCAGGCCTCCAAAATTCTCCCTCTGTAGAAATATAACTTCACACAACTCATCCAATAACAAAAAAGGAACAAAAGCTTTACCTTTGTAATGCCATCTCAACTGACTGTGCTCTGATTCTCTAACTTACAGAAAGCTTCAGGCATCAAAAGAATATGACTAATCTGAATTATTTTGGGATTATCTCACCATGGAAATGGAAAGTCCCCATGTGGATAGGCTCCACACGTAGGCCAACAATAACAACGTTATTGCAGCATAAAAATCCACAATTTTCCATCATATTTACTACTACATTTTGTCTTCAGGTTATACACAGAACTTTCAGGAACTCAAAAAAATTATAAAATCCTTAAAAGATGTTTCAAAACAAAAATGAAAAGAAAAATTACATAAGTATAATACAGTGGTCTGAAAACAGAGCCTTAAAAGACTGCATAAACTGAATGTGTCATGTGAGGAATCTTTTAGTGACAAAAGAGGCACAATTTTATTGCCATCTTTAAGAGCTGATGTTTTCTTATGTGGCTAAATGCCCAAATAGTTGAAATTGAAGCAGTAAAGCTGAAATATTTGGTCCTTCAGCATAATTTGAATTCTGGAAAATATTTGGAAACTTGTCTGCAGTCATTAAAGCTAACGGAACAGAGTGGTCAAAAGGAAAGCAACCCATCTTAGTTCAGCTCAGTTCTATCTAGCATTTTTTTCTTAGTAGGCTCACAGAAATAAAATGGAAATAATCAACTGCTTATTTACTCTACCCTGTATCGATATAAGATTGTTCTGCACTTGTACTAGGAAAGTACAGACTTACAGATACATTGTTGTAAAAAGCCTTTTTCTAAACTAATTTAAGTCAAACCATTTGAGAAATTTTAGTTAGAAATTTTAGAATCATAATACCAGCTTAGGTCGGTAGTCCAAAGTGAATTCAAATGTCTCATGGAATGCCAGTTTGGTTTTTTTTTTTTCTTTTAAGTTTGCAAAACTTCCTTGTAGCAGCCCCAATATTTGTTAAAATAGAAAATTGCACAGTAAGGCATTTTTTTCAATGGGAAAACTACTAAGATCCTCAAAGTTGCGCTTTACAAATTCATTTACGAACACCTTTTTTATTCTTAGTGTATATACAAATTGTAAAGTTCTTTTTGTTCATGATTATTTTCATTTGAGTAATGGGGATCTGTAGATTACACGGCATTGTAAAAAAATATAGTACATGACACAAAATCCCTCCCTCCCTTACTCATATTGATACTCTTTTGTTCTGAGTAGTGGATAACAATAATAATTAAACCTGAGCAAGGGCAACAGAATTTGTAATTTTTGTACACTGCTTAAATTAGCTATTATTTCATCCACAACTGTCCCTTATTTTTATTAAGCACTCAAAACTCCAGTTCAAATTGTAAAGTTTAAAAAACTGCATTCACTAGAGAAAAAACTTAATTCAGCACGATCACTAATAGCCCATCATGGTACCTTCTATATCAGAAATATAATTTAGATTTGCATTTTCATCATATGCATTGAACACATTTCTTCAGTTATGTTCAAGGTAATTAAATCTCAAATGGATTGCTTAAATGGGTTCCAAATAATTCACAGTTTTAATGCACAGTGGTAGTAATAAGGAATATGTTACTTAGTCAAAGAGAAGAAATACTATTTCAAGAAGCCTGCAACAGAATAACACCAAGCTGTTCAAACAACTGTATTTTGCAAATCCACCTGGCAGAGAGATCTATAATTTCTGTGTTACCATCACCTGGTATAATAAAGTTTCAAAGCCAAATTAAAGATGTATTTTATATCTGAGCTAAATTATATTAAAAGTCAGTTTTCAACTAAGTTTAAAAACACATCTAACATAAATAAACATGGTTTTCATTCTCATCAAAGCACATAGCATGGCGACTTAAACAGCAAGTGAGAGGAGGTCCCCTCTTTCTCCTAGATTAGGAGTCACATGTATGTACTTATCTCACAGATAACAAACATGCTTCTGTTTTGTTCACCCTTCCTAACTGCACTGAAACCTGGAGGAAAAAAAAAAAGGGCTACCTACAGCCTCTTTTCCTGGGTAACTGAAACACAGCTGGTTATATGGATAAATACACATATATATATCTACACACATATATATACACACACACACTTTTATTATAATGTGCACCATGGAACAGAATGAAATGAAAAATGTATCTGTTGAATATATCTAAAAAAGTAAATCTGAACTAACCAGCACATACAATAATTTCATCCCATCTTTCATTGGTCATACTTCAGCAATACTCAATGGTGGGAGTACAAAAATTCATATTCTGTCATACTGGACTGTACTCTTTTATCAAGGATCAAATAGCTTGCTGACTTCCTCTGTTGCACTGAGGTATTCTGCCAAGGTATTCGTTGAACTTGGGTAACTTTCTAATGAATGACGAGAATTGCTAGATACCGTACATTAACAAAAGAGCACTGCGAGGCAATCCACCTGATTAGTATCTTTTGACAGAACGCAGATCTAAGCTGTTGTGACAGCAGAGAATCAGTGGTTTGGAAGTAAAGTCTCATCATGAGTCATGATCAAAGGTCTAGATTTCACGTAATGAAGGTGCATTCCAAGCTTTGGCAGAGGCTGCACAACATCCCAAAGAGCTACGCTGCATCTCTTTCTTACTCCACAGCTCTCAACAACACAGGAAAGCTATCTGGGATTGACTGGAACTACTTTTTTAGAGCAAAATGCCTCATTCACTTTGCCAATCAGACAGGAAAACTAGCCTTTCTTTTCATCACTTTATTTTTTCTTCTTCATCCTTGAGGGACAGGTAAATGATCATCCTGCATGCTGTATGCTTCCTTTAAGGTATCAGCGTCACCTTTCCTAGACCTGTCAATTGTAATTCTAACAAAGAACTAATTTAAGTAAACACTCCTGGCTGCACATCTCACAACTTGTCAAAGAAATTGACTCAGTTACTATTTAGGTACCTATACAAGGCTCCATTTAGTAATGTATTGAGCATGTGGTTGACTGCAAATATGTGGCTTGTCTCATCAACTTAAAATCAAATTTACACTGTAACATCAATAAAATATACAGAATATGAGGCAGATAGCCAGAACTAGGTGACATCACACCACAATTATTTCCAAATAGTACAGCCTCATCCTATACCTGAATTCATTGTTTTCTTGGGTAAACATCTGTGAAAACATTTAACTTCCACTAATATAACTGAGAGGAAGCAGTAGTAGTTTAGGAATGGTTTTAGACCAATATCTGTCTTTTTCTTTAAGGTGTTTTTTTTACTACTTCGTGTGTCAAGCCCCTTATAAAACATTTCCCATCTCCTTGCCCTTTTCTCCCTGACAGCCACCATCTTTGCTGTTGTTCCTTAAGCCTGCTTATATTGTTTGACAGTTGTATTGTAGAAGTAGCTGCAAAACCTAGTAAGAATCAGAGCCTAGCTGGCTGTGCTATAAAAGAAACAATTATAAAAGTGGACGCAATCTGGCTTGGACTTTCCTTACCAAATTTTAGACACCAGTACACGACACCTTCATTGTTTCACAATGTTTTCACATTTGTATAAAAACTTTACATATGTGATATTCATAAACGCCCATGCTGGTTTTGTTTGTTTGTGTCCAAGTGGGTAATGCTTCTGGTGAGAGAGGAACCGATTATTAAGTGAAAACATTGGAAGGGGGATCTGTACACGCTTGAGAAGATGATCTCTTTTTACAGGTACTGTTGCAGCTTGCAATGTAAACTAATGCAATTTTTCCAGACAAACTATTAATTAAAATATTTTATGTATATACATGTGAAAACTTACACATTCACATCTTTGAAAGAAACTATGACCACAAACAAATACTCATATTTGTTGGACATTGATGATTACGACAATGTACAGAAAACTGTGTTGTGATTACCTGTTATAGACTCCTCAGTACATTAGGTTTATTGCTGTTTAATGAGACAAATCTTAACCTAGCAGTTAATAAGTATTAAAGTTACTGACACAGAGCAGTCGCTGCCTGAAATACAAATCAGCCAGGCATAACACAGTCAGTCTTTGTAACCTTAAAAAAACCTGCTGGCTGATTTAACACAGACAACAGTTGTCAGCGTCAAAATCACTCGAAAGCTAAAGGGACAGGGATGAAACAAACTAGCTGCACAAATGTGATACAAATAAAGAGAATTTGGTCAATTAATTCAAATGGTTTGCCCATTACATGTACTTTATATATCATGTATCTGAGATTTGTACATTAAATAAATCAACAATTCATTATTGTTAATAAATAGGTTATAAACATGTTATATGTATCAATAATGCATAGATGATGATTGAAACTATTATAGATGTTTTTAATTATGTTTTCGATCTGCTGGAAACAATAACATTTTATACGAACACTAATTCTATGCAACATTTAGTACTCTCATTTATAAAGCAAATGACAATGCCATCGATCATAAAACTAGAAAATAAGTATCCTTTTCATCCTTCTCACCTAGAGTTAGTTCATAGAATCAATCCCTCAATCCTTCAACTCAGCCTTGAACAGAGCTATTTCTCCCAAACAGGAACGTACTATGAAGCATGTACTGAAACGTAATTCTGCAGTAATTTTTTCTCATTCACAAATAGACTGAGATACACTGGGCTTTAAGCCACATCTTTTTTCTTTTTTTTTAGTGCTTTATCCAAATCTTGCAAACTCAGAGAACATTCCTCCACGAATTTTCTGTGCACTCATCTGTTTAATTGGAATGTTCTGCAAACCTTTTACATATTTAAAAGGTATTTACGATTTTAAACATTGTCACTCTAGAGAAGGTAGCATCCTCCTTTTTTCAGGTGGTGGAACAGAGGAACAAACAGATTATTTTCCAAGTAACTTTTCAATCTGGTACTCAGAATAACATTAATATGATTTCTCAGAATACTTACATTTATATAGCTCTTCATATAATCAAAACACAATGTACTGTTGTCATTTCCAGTTGTGTATACTTAACACTCAGAAATAACAAAAATACAATCAGAGGTAAGTTGTGAATACTTTGATCTCAGGAAATTTTCCAGCAGCTGTGCAGGACACAGTGGCAAGAAGTATATGAATAAAATAACAAATATTCAGCTGCCTTAAATATTTTCTTTTGCCTTACAAATCTTTTCACTACTGAAGTGGTTAGGGTGTGTAGGTTGTACAGCTGTTAGCAGTGGGATTCTAGAACTCAAAAATCCTGGGCTTTTGGATATGGTAGCAATTAAAACTTTCTTTTACTTGGCATTACATAGCCCTTGCTCTTTATTCTACATCATATGCAACTTCTGATCCTATGTCCTCCTGTTTTACATCACTTTTATCTCAAAAGCCTCTCTTTGACTTCATCTGCTCTGTTTACCCTCAGGCTGTCTTCATGCTGGCTGCTCTTATTCCCTTGAACACCTATTTGCCTGAGAAACAATCAAAGCAGATAATCTTGCTCTTCTCTTCAAAGCTGGGAGAGAGCAAGCTCACCTGCTCTGGGGGATGAGCAGTGGGAACACAACGTCACCTCCCTCTTCTCTCCCCACCCTTGTTCTAATTCCACCACCCCTCTCCAAGGCACTGAGATACTCCTCAATGAAACAGATGTGCACAGGTTGTTCTATGTATTTATTACCCCAAAGGGTAGAATAACTTCAACTAAAGTAGCAGAAAAAAGAATTACAGAAAGCTTCAGTCTGAAATTTTTAATGTTCTGAATATTTCTATCTGGAAATGAACCCACAATCTTCCAAGGGAAGCATTAGATAACTTTATATATGACTGTTGCTTCAACACCTCAGAAAGAAAAACAGACGAAGAAATAGATGATGATGGGGCAGACAGTCATCATCCTTCAGGATGATCTGAATAATCCACTCATGACTTCACTAGTTATGAGGAAGACTGTTCCATGAAACTAATGAAAGCCATCTTGTATATTTTTCAAAATATATATGTGAATATGTAGAACACTTTCAAATGTACTTGTCTATATAGTAATTAACACCTTAATCCCACTTAAAAAAACAAACCTATGAATCAATCAATAAGCAGTTTTGCAGACATAAATAAAACAGAAACAGAAGTGTTTGTTAATCACATTAGAATAAAAAATTTAAAGGTATCAGTTACTCAGTCAGTGCAAATTTACACATTCACTTTTTTCATTGATAACAACTTTAAGGATACAGGTCATAAGCAAAATCTCTGTGGACCAGTATGGTACATATTTTTCCAAGCCTACAACTAATAATCTTAATGATAACAAACTGAGTATTTTTTACTGGAACTGAGTCATTAATTTTCATTCTACCAAGATCTCAAGTTAAATTATGTATTTCTTTTGAACAGAAACATCTGTAGTAGCCAACTTCTATTGGCTTCAAAAAGACCATGTATTTAAAACCTAAGCCATCTCCCACTAGAGTTAAACAGTGTTTATTACTGACTCCAGCAGGAACAGAAATCTCAGCAAGTATTCAGTGAAGTGACAGTTTTTAGAGTAAAGGAATGAATAACTGTATCAAGGAAAATGACTCTCAAGCAGACACATTAGAATCTAGTGAAAGATCAATCTGCATTAAGCATGCATTTCATTTTCACTCTCTACGTAAAGTGGAAAAAGCATTTATTCTTGTATATTAAAATACTAAAAGACATTTACAACTAATATATGAGAGGCAGACAAGAAAACTCCATTTCAAAAACACAGACTCTGAAATCATGTTTCATATTACTCTTACTCAACTGCTGCTTTGCCATGAAGGACTGTTTTCTTTCTAGTTTCACAAAGGTTCATCTGTAAGATACTTAGATACAATTATTTACATTAAAGTTTATAGTTTAGTCAAAACTCAATCTAGATAGGATGCCGAAAGTCATTAATAAATCTTAATATCTTTTCTGTTTAGATATCCTGCCCCCTTCCCCTTTTGTAGTTGGGGTTTTTTTTGCCACTAAGTCTTTCTTCAATCAAAAAATTATTTTTACTTTTTGGATGGATGACTGCTGCACAAAATTAGAATGTTATACTAATTCTGTGCTTTCTTGAACATTTTGAGCTAGAAGCAAGGCTTATTTTCTTAGCTAAGATAAACTGAAGGATGAGGAGGTAATAGGTAACACTGCAAAGAGTTCTTCATGAGTACAGAACGTGAAATACAATTATTATGCATCACAGGCTTCTTTTTCCTCCCAGAAATCTAGGGTTAGGGAACTATTTTTAAGACAGACACACGAAAAAGCAAGAAAAGATCTGTGAAAGAACAAAGGCAATAAAAAGTGGGAAAAATGCTAAAAAATAAAAGTAAAGCTGCCATTTAAAATTTTTTTCCTGCAAATACATTTTTTTCAATCTTTGATTATGAGGCCAAGCAAGACCAGCTACAAGAAGCCAATATATCTCCTATACAACCTAACCCTTACCTAAAACTGTATTCAGACTGTAACTTACAGTTTAATAGCTTTTTAGAAAGAAATCAAGGATTAATTTATGGATTTCAAATGATGGAGAATGAAACATATCTACAGGTAATGTGCTCAAAATATGAAATTACAAGACTGCATGAAATTCAGCAGTATACTGATAGCCTGAATAGACCTAGTTTCATCCTCCACCAGCTGAATTTTGTAATGCCCTTGTCTAAAGTGGGAAATGCTTGCAGTAGTTGAGTATGGTTTATGTTGGCTTTAGAATGTTTTATTGTTACAACTTTGATTCTTTTTCCCAAATTCCAAATACCAAGGAAAGGAAACATATCCACATGAAATACAAAAAGATAGGCCAATCCTGACATAAGTAAGCATTGCCCAGAAGTCACACAGATGACTAGCTTTCATTTATTACATATCTCCTGTTCTGCTGGTGTGCTCTACAGCAGGAGAGCTCTGTAGTTCTTCACAGTTACACCACTGTGATGGGATGCTCTCTACTCTCACAGTTCACAGCCAGAAATATCTACCTTCCTGTAAATTATGTCACTGAAGCAGTTCCAGAAAAAGCAATCAAACAAAACAAAGCAAAAATCAAGAAGCCAATATATCATATTTAGAAAGAAACCACAGATATAATAAAACAAGTTCAAAAGAAATGTCACAAAAGTATCAGGACCTTGGCAGTGACAACAAAGTCTTTTAAATTCTTTTTATAATACATAAGATTTATACTGGATTTTCCTTATTTAAAATATTTGTAGTTATTTTGTTATCGTTAACCAAAGAAAATTTCCAGGTAGTGTGCTAGTCTGTCTTTGAGATACAGATGATTTTTCTCATAGTCTCAAAAGGTTTGAGGTTATAAGCTTTCTAATGTAATATATTATCTTATCGAATATACTGCTGATTTAAAGCAGGGTCACTACAGAAAGTGAACAACTGCCACTTTAGGAACACATAGTTGTTATTACCATAAAAATAACAGACTTTTTTTTTTTTACAGCAGTGATTTTTACCTAACATTGCTGTTATAAGTCCCGTGGCGACTATGGTCAAACACTACTTGGCGAATATTACATTTGTTCTCATTTTATCATCTTGAATTTAGAAGTCTCCTTCCTCTTTCAGTAAACATGCACTGAATAGCATTAATTCCTATTTGATAAAGCAGTTTACCATTATGTCTAACTTTATTTAAAAAGAAAAACTTTTTTTTCTTTTTTACTTTTTTTTTTAAAGAGGAAAACATGTTAATTTTTACACTAAAATTAAAGTTGCAATAGTTGTACACTACTATTTTTTAAAAACCTGAAGCTGTCAAAATTAATCCATTGCAGCCTTTGTGCACTAATTTAATTAGGTTAGCACAGTTATCTCCAGAAGTAAGCCTTTTAGTATTTAAAAAAGGTCACAGTCTCAGGAAGTCTTACTGAGCTCCTGTACAGTCTCTTCATTGTAACACTGTGCTAAGAGCAATATATTTCACTACTGGGAAATAAAAAAAGTACAGAAGTGAAAAGGTCAACAGACAGAAAAGTTTGAGACCAAAAAAAATCAAAACAAAGACAAGTATTTTCGTAGAAAAAAGAATTGTTAATGTAAAAGATATGTATCTATACATATCTATACCATACTTATGGATAAGTATTTCTATAACTTATTTTAGGTTAAACTCTGGTTTTTTAATGAAACAACTGGAGAATTTGTCTTTCCTACTGTATAAATTTTTATTAATGGCATTCACATTTTGATGAGTTTGCAACCAGGTGTCATAGAAGACAACAGAAACCAGGACACAAGTTTTCTATTTAATTTTTTGAAAAAATGTTGATTTGAGAATTTCCATTTTATGAAACAGACATTATGCAACCTGGAAAGTTACAAATTTCTCTGTTTGCTAAGACATACGAAACATGAGCAAACTGCAAACAAGTCATGCATAAAATGTTATGATAAAAATATTTGAATGATACAGACTTTGCTGATAACATTGCAACACTGTTGGTATGGATTTACAATGCTGTTTCCCTATTTTCCTAAAGACAAGTCCTTTAGCCTTTTTCATTACACACAGCCAAATCTAACAGCGCCTGAGTGCAGAAGAATGCATGGAAGTTCTCTCCAAAGCCAGTGATCTCTTCCCTACGTGAAGATTCCAGAGCTGTGTGTGCTGCAGGCAAACATCATCAGGGAGCATTATGAAAAGTGCTCTAACTGCTATTGTAACAACTATAATTGACTCTAATTCCACATGCTGCAGATAAATATCAGGGGAAATTTCCAGAATTATGCTCAGATCACTGTTAGTGACTCCACTGCATTCTTATAAAAAACAGAATCTGATATTCAATTCCATTTTAATTCAGGAGGCATATCAGTATGTTACATGCAATCTCAGAAAGGGTTTTGCCAATTACTTTTCAATCATGGATTAATTGTAATAAGGCGAGGTTACAGCCACTAGCACAGGGAACAAGAATTCAGCTGCCTCCAGGGATTTCATCTGCTTCCTGGCCTAGCAGAATTCATCCAAAGAGATGACAGGGAAAAAAAAAAATAATATCAATTTGCAGTAAATTATTCCCTTGTGCAGCTCACAAAACTCGCTGAACACTGCGAGTTGCTTTTTGAATAGCTAGAGAATTCCTGGTGGACAAATGTCACTGTGGCTGCAGGACGCATGGTCAGGGAAGCAGCTGTGCACTTACTGAGTATATTCAAGGGTAAATATTTAGAGTACCAGCAATGCTACAAGATTACCATAAATATAACACAACAAAAGACTCCAAACAGACATTACTGACTAGCTTCCATATTGAGCACACAAACACATATAGAAGCTAGAGGCAACATCTTTCTTTTACAGTTACATAATTTCTCATATGCCTTTGCTTATCCTTATTTCAACATCACATACCAAGAGAAAGTTTATATAGCCAAAGATATATATATATTTTTTTAAATCTTTTTATTTGCTTTTCTGCATGGGAAACACTACCAAAATTTACTCATCAGACCTGGAAATCTGAAAATTCAGGCCACTTCCAGTCGATTCAGCTTTACAGTCTATTGAAGAGTCTGAGTGAAGTCAAATAGGATTTCAGTACCCAAAGCAGAAACTGAAGGAGTCCTTAAGTAAACCAAGAAACCAGGCAATACAAGATCCAAGGCAATGCAGATGAAATGGACACCACTTTTTTCTTCTTGTTTAAGGCATCATCTGCTAGTGATTTTTGAGAATACAAATGCTTCTCCTGCAACTCAGTAGACTAACTTTATAAACACTTCAAAGGCTCTGATTTCAGAATATAAAAATAACTTTCTCGATTACTGTTTGTAAAAAGAGACTCAGAGGAAGGATGATGTGTGCAAAAGGAGAAAGAATTCCATTCCTGAAATTGGAGAATTACATTCCTGCAGTTCAATGAAATACTGAAGGGAAGCAGCCCAATGGCCTTCTGAATAAAGTAAACATTACCTACAATCACACAAAGTGGCCTCCAGAAACTCATTATTAGAATCAGTAGACTCACAACTGGATTTTTTGGAGGTTGGCCTGTGTTTGGACTCTGAGCCATAGAAGAATGACATATATATAGTAAAAAGCAATTTGCATATGAGTAATTGCATAGCTTTATAAGAATGAATTTCCCATTAAAGGGAAGTTCTTCTTTGGGAAATAAGCAAAGAAAAAAATTTACAGTTTCCATAAACTGCCAAACTTAACATACATACAGAAACTTATATTTGGTATCAGTATAGAAGACTTTCACTTTTTTCTAAACATTTAGTTCTAATTTAATGGACAGGTTACTCTGCTTACATTCGCAAAAAAATTAAATTTCATATGCCTAAAATGCTGACAAGAGAGGGCCAGCAAAAGAAGGCCAAAAAAGCATGATTTTCATCATACCCTCAAACCACATAAACTTTTCTACAGGTTAGGAAAGCACAAAAACATGGAGGTTGGGAATAGATTTTGTCAACAAGTTCCAGTAAGCTAGGTAAGAAAACATCCTAACGAATCTGCAAGTAGGCCTCCTCTAATGACAGAAAACTGCTCACTTCCACAAAGCACAAATGGCAATGATGTTTATATGAGCTCATCTGAATGACCTTAAAAGACTTTCTTCTGTTTTCTCAAATAATATCTTCTGAGGCAAACCACTCTAAAAAGACATGAAAAGGTCAATATAATACTTTAGATGATGATGATAAGGAACATAGGAATCCTTCTAAAACTTTGGCATACCTTCAGACAGCAAGTACACATCTCAGAACCGCCTGACTAACATTTAATAGATACGTCAAAGACTTCAGAAAGTGTCTAATGTGGTAGGGCAAGTACAACAAAGGAAAACTGCAAAACACACGGCAGGGTGCATCTTCAGCCAAACATACTGCATTCTAGTAAAAATCCATTCTTTTGGAGAGCAGATGGTATTTCAGCAAGGGCCAATTTGCAGCTCTGCTGATGGAAGATTTTTTTGTATTTTTTGGTTGGGTTTTTTTTGTTCGCTTTTTTTTTTAATTTTAAACCTTACTACATCTTCAAAGACTCCTGTGAACGGGCTTCTGAAGTACTGTGCTGGCTCAATGGGCTTCAAAATTACACTAAAAAAATGAGACAGTTCATTTTCTAGATGATGCCCTCTCCCCCACACCTAAAGTTAGGATAGTTAACTATCACCAAAATGTTTGTTCATATTCTGCTCCATGTGCAATTTTGTCAGAGTAAACAGCCAGTGCATTGCCTGGGAGTCTGGTACAGTATTTATTTGTGGTGCGGTGTTAAGGTATGCTGTCACACATACGGATTCCCAGCCTGAAAGGCTTCTCATGGCCATTACACTCATGGCAAATGCCAGATAGGCCTCAAAAACCACTGAGTATGTACCAGTCAATTTCTTCTGAGACAAAATTTTACTCACACACTTTTTGCAAAGAAGAAGAGAAGGATTATAACTCCTCATTAGAAAGATATACATGAGCTTTATTCTCCTAGTTACACAAAAAGAGGGTAATAGATTGTGTTCTGGACCTCTAGGAATGTCTTTTGTAAGGGATAAAGAAAATCTTCAGTTGAATACTATTCAACAGAGACTGGGTATTTTAAAGTTCATCAACAACGCTTTACAGGTCCTCACGGGAAAACTACTATTTCTGCAGTCATCAGTGCACTAGTGCTACAAAGACAAGACAAATACGAATGCAGGAGTTAGTTATGTAAAAATAAGATCAGTAAAACAATGACACCAACTGGAAGAAACACAAAGCTAACTTGTCTTAAGTCACAAGCTGGAGAAGAACAGTGTTGAAATTGCAGAACCATTATTATTCTTGGTATTTAAAATAATGTTTCAAAATAAATTCTGTCTTTAAGAAGTTCCAAATATTAAGCAAAGCAACCAGGAAAACCTAATGTGCTGCGAGCTGTCTTGTGTAGGAAAAAAGGTTTTAAGAATCTTCTCGCAAAAACCATGCAACATCATTGTCTCAGTAAATGAAAAACAAACTTTCAGCGGCATTGGCCATAAAATCTGAATTTACCACTTGTCCAAATCAGTTAAAATGTTAGAACCTATTTCTATTCTGCAGTTCGCATTTCCAAATCTATACTTGTCTTTCACTGTGCTGTGTTTTAGCCATACGCTTTTGCAACAACTGTAGGTAAGAAAGAGATGTACAGTACTGGAAGTCTCTTGGAGCTGCATAATCTAGAAGATCAGTTTTTAAGTCTCCAGTAATACTCAGTTTTATTCTGAAACCCTAGTACTTTATACAACTGTAGGAACACACTCACAGATAAGATTACCTTAAAAAAGATCCTAGAAGAGAAACGCAGGCCAGATAGCTCACTAGCTCTTTGACTGATCACAGGCAGCTATCAGACCATCTTCCTAACCCCAGATGTTCTTCAGCTAGGATCCCTTCTTTCCTCTCTAGACTGGCAATGCCCAGCTTCTCCAATATCCCTGGTTATCTTTCCCAGCTACATAAGAGTTTTCCATGGATTACGTACATCCTGAACCAATGTGCTACGGAAAGAAAGTAAAAGGGCTGTGAAGAAAGTAAAAGGCTGTCAGGGATGCAGGGAAAACCAACTGCATTTACATGAGGGGGATATGTAGTGGACAAAACCACAGCAACGTAAGTTGTAAATTTTATGAAACTCCTTAGGCCACTTTTTTTAATTAAACCCTGTGCTTAAGACCTCATGAGCTTGCACATCTTGCTTCAGACTCAGGAAGGAAAAAGTCTTAACAAGAAGACAGAACAGAGGAAAAATCATGGAAAGGAAGACTCAGAAAAGATAGTCCTAATACTGAGGAATGCATATACTTTTAATACGCATTGTACAAAACATTGGTAGAATATTTCAAACATAATTCCATGTTCTTCTCTCAAAAATTTTTGTGCTAAGGCCACTAAGTAAGTTCAATCAGGTTAAAGACCAAATAGACATCCTTTAGTCCTCTTTTATTCCGAAATAGAATTTTCATATTTTGAGTACTTACTTGATATGAATGATTTTTTTCACAGTATTCCATCCCCTGCATCATCCACGTGTACACCTTTACGCTGTGATATCAAAGTGCTTTAGCAATTTGTTTTTTTCAATTATGCAACATTAACCTACAGCATGCCAAGACAAATTAAGTCAGTCCAAAATATGTAATAACTTAGCATCTTTTTCTACTGCTTTGCAGATCAAGAAAAAAGATTCCAGAACGTAGGAAAAAAAGTATGTCACTGTGATGTCAGTGTTAGTGTGGTGCTCATAACTATAACTACATATTTTTGTCTTGATCCTTTAAAGAAAAGCTTACAGGCTTGCTGATAATCTAAAAATAACTGATTTTTTTCTTCAGTAACAGTTAGTCTGATCTTTTTTTTTTGCTTAAAAATTTCATCCCAAAGAGGCTAGTTCAATGGGAATAAAATATTTTGCAGGAACATATCTGTTCTGATTAAAATTTCTTTATAAAATTTTCTTCACAAAATTTTCTTCTGTCATTTCTAGACTGGAATGTCTGCTCAAAAGTACAGCAGAAATGCAGAGAACTGCCTTGTAGTTACATTCAAAACAGAGATGCAAATCTATTTCAGAAGGCAGATATTTACTTCTCACAACCTATAGCTAATTTTTCATGTTTTTGTGAACTTGACTTTTACTTTGATAAAAAAATTTCTGGAGTCCCAAATCCTGGAGAGTAGAGAGCCTGTTCCCTGCTCAGATCTTCTAAAAAAGTGAACTTTCAACATGTCCCAAATAGCGAGACTAATAAAGCATTTGCAGCTCAAGTTCACAGTTGGCAATTACTGTATCACAATAATTCCTGGAATTTCAAATCATACAGATATACACTGCAGTAAGTTCAGGTACAGCCAGAAAAGCAGTTGTGTTGTCACATAGCAATACAAGCTCCATATTCTACCTGAAGAACCCACTTGGTTGTTGGCCTGCATTATTTCCAGTGTACGCTGATGGGATTACCTAAGGATTTTTTCATGCATGAAGCAAGATCAGAGATGTCTCTAAGAGCTGCAGACATATTTTAACTTATTTCTTCCTCTCTTTAAGACCACCATCAATTTACAATAAGTCCTCTGGACACATCTAGCTAGTTCTTGTATCATTGTGACAAGAAGATTCTCAATCATCGCAGAAAGTCTTCAGTCTACAGAGCGGGTGGGTCAGCTGGGTGGCTCAAATTGAATTTGATTTTATACATGTACACTGTAGCTTTTACAGTAAGCTTATTTTCTCTCTCAGCAGGCTTAATAAGCTACAATTGTTTATCTTTCTGACATAAGCCTGATAAACAGTTTTTAAACATTTACACTGGCCAAGGGATAAATAAAGAAATCATTAGACAAAAATGTTTGCTGCAGTTGGTTTAATTTGAGATGGCCTATGCAAAGGTGAAGGAATACTTTAAAGACAAAATACATCTACTACTTTGTAGGCAACGGAACAGAGATGGCGGCAATCAAAGTAAATTGAAAATAGAGTTTACTACAGTATGAAACTCATCAAATATCTGCCTCCCTCAAGTGTACAATATCCATGGAACTACAGGCTGAGAATATTTCCCCTGTATGGTATGGGGTTTTTTGTACGCATTCAGTTCTCAAGCAGTTTTGCTATCACACCTCATGCATGTAAGTTATGTTTTGCACTAATGGCAAATTTTGATGGTTTACATGACATGCAATTAAAACAATGCTGACAAAGTCAAGGTGTTCAATGTAAAAGAAAAGAAGAGAGACAATAAGATTTATTTTAACAAAGAATAAAACTTTTGCAATCAAATGGCAACTATTTATTCAGTGTGCTGAGGCTGGAAGAATGGCTGCAAAGTGACTTTTGTTAATACTTTAAGATTCCTGTACAGACAAACCCAATCAGTAAATAAATTACTTAAACAATAAATAATTGTGTAGGCAAAATATTATCATATTCCTTTGAAAAGTGCAGGATTCAGACAAGTTAATGAGGTAGTACATTCAGGTATAATTCACCATCCTTCCCTATTCCCACCCAGCTACATCACAACTTCACACCCTTGTTCCTCTTTCTGGATTTTCTACTTCAAGCTCCAAGCATTAGGATTTTTTTTTATGGAGCTGGATCAATGAGCTCGTTTTTTCACTAGTTCTGAATTTTATCTCATCTGCCAAGGTTGCAGAATGATGTGGAATAAATGAACACCTGCTCTTGAAAAGGAAGCTTTCTGAAACGCCAGGCTTTGGCAAGATCAGTACAGAATATGCATGTCACCCAGACAATCTGTTACAATGGCCAGTTGCCAAGGCATTTGTTCCCAGTGAAGCACAGGTTAAAATTACTGTCAATAATTTGCCTTTAGAGGACAAATAATGAAGTAGAACACAGCCAAAGTGGAAAAAAACCCAACGTTCATAAAAAATTTGAAAAAGTTTTGCAAAGGAAAAGATTTGAGGTCCTTCCCTACTACTTCTAAACAGCTAGAAATAGCTCATTTTCATTGATACATTGAATAATGATTCAGTCAGAACTGAATTATTCTCCCTCGGGAGAAAAAATTGGTCAACATACTTTGTAATAAATTGACTTTGATGGCAAAAATCTGGTACAAAGCCTCCCTTAAAGACCTGTATTTTGTAGTGCAGTTAAAAATATTAAAATATGTATAAAAAAAAAGAAGCTTTGACTATTTAAATTATTTGTTGTGTTCTGGTAATGAGACATACAGACTTCCTTATCTATTCTGATAGATTTACGCCATTATATCCCTATGTAAATTTGCTGTTCCCTCTTTTAATAAAGTTTTCATGATCCGACCCAACAGGACAAAAAAGCCTAGAGAGGAAGAAGGGGAAAAAAAAGTGAAATTCAGTATCAGAAAGAAATAGAGAGAGATTAAATTCAGAAGCAGTAACCTAAAATTATATTTCCATTTTCCAAATGTTAAAAAAAAACCCAAAACTTGCTTGCGAGTAATTTACTTATGACAAAATATAACAAACATATAGCCCATCACAAAATCATTGTAAATACATTCATGTAGCTGAATTTCATCCTCTCAAGGAGCTGTAAATTACAAATAATATAGGGTAAGTTAAACATTTTTGTTTAGTCTGAATGTCAGCACACGAAGAACTGACTAATCCTAAATTACCAGCTTTAAATAAAGCTTTCAAAGTGAGTTCTTATGCATATCCTGATAGAGCACTGATAAACATCATCAGAAGTCTTAAGAATTATATGTGCTAAAAGTAAAAAAATATTTCTGCAAAGAAAAATAGTGGCCTAAACTTTCATGAGAATGATCTTTCTAAATGACAGTTTTGGCTGTCAGCAACAACTTAAGCACTTAATGGGGAAACATTTTGAGTCAATAAGGTAACTAACTCAAAGTTCTCAAAAGCTATGTTTATGAGCATACACTGACTTCAAAGCCATGTGCAGTGTGTATTTGGGAGTCTTATTTTTAAAGGTTTGGACACTTCATTCAAGCAGATTCTATCAGTCAAAGAAACTAAAAAATATATGTAAGACCGTCATTCCCTTTATTCAGAAAATAAATGTGTACCTCAGCACAAAACAACAAGTAAAATAAGTTTTCCATATCTTACTAAAAAAATAAACGGTAATATACCTAAAAGAAAATCTAAGAATGGCTATAGCAAAGATAGGTGTATCTAAGGAACAATTTACTGAGCAACTTTTAAGGAGTGAAAAGATGAATTCATAAAAGGATCCTCTACTTCTGGGGAAATTATGCCCGCATATCACTTATGAAATTTCTTCTGGCTTGGTACTTGTTTAAAGACAGAGTCTTCTCTGTCAGCATCTTTCAGAAATGCAGCTGTCTTGGAAGTCTGCAAAGAATGTAATCTTCTGGGACCTATTTGGCATCCATAAATGTGATAGAGTCTTAAATTCTGTTTTGAAGACATCAAAAGGATAGGCATTATTCTTTTCTGTTTATAAAGAACAGTTTTAAATAAAACAGTAGCTTTCTTCTAAAGATAGTAACAATTTTGCTCTTCCTTAGCTGAACATGGAAGACTGCTAAGGGTTGTTTTTTTTTTCCTGACGACACCATTTGGCATTATTGAAGACTAAATTATGAGCTTGCTTAGCTGAGCATTATTTTGTCTTCAGCCAACGGTCTGATACTAAAGCTTTAGCAAAATTCCACCAATTTTTCTCTTTTCTCTTACTATTATCTCTGTGTATTGGTTTGAGTCTGAGACAGCTCCTTATAAGATTTCTACAGATTTCTTCCACAAAATACCTGTGTGCTTGATGACTGCAAAATCAGATCAGAGTTCAGTTGAGTGTAAGATGCATCATTGGCATGTAAATCTGAAACAGCCTGTACAAGATTTTAAAGAGAGCACAAAGTCTTGTACAAGTCAGTAAGAAAGGAATCTTATTGAGAGTCTATCTCCATAATTTTAGGGTGGTGTGTTTTTTTTCCTCCTACAAATAAAGGGGTTTATTAGAAACGTTATTCTTCATCAGATTCATTTGCCTTACTGATTATTGACTTATTTTATTTGCCTCATTTGCATGTCAAATGTCAAAGCCCTGAGATGAAGCTAAAAGTGCAACTGTGTGACTGACTCTCCAGCTAAGGAGAAAGGTCTCAGGGACAATTGGGGTGCATTACAGAGTATCCTGCTCTGACCTCAAAAGATGGTGCTCTTAAATAACAGCGTAGGGGTTGAGAGAGATTTAATAATATTCTTGATAACTTTGGCAAGGAAATGCCAGAGGGTTTATTGATCTTAAGTAAAGGTTTCCCCTAGTCTGGTTAAACATACTATTTACTTTTGGGCAATTAATTACATGTCCTCCACTACAGAAGTGGAACACAAAATTTCTCAGTAACCATGAGAGATCAGTAGGGCAGATGTCGATTTTAAAGATAATGGCCTAAAGATATTTCTGGGTTTACAACTGAGCAATTAGCTCAAATTTCAACTAGTATGGATTTTTAGTTGTAGCAGTCTTGCCCCTGCCTCGTAAAGCTGATTTCATTTTAGTCTGATTTTCATTTTAGTCTTTACAGCACCATTTTATCAAACTGTAGATTTGAAGATTTTTTCTTTAATTTTCTGCTTTTCCAAGGGATTTAACAGCTTGCTGCTCAAAACAGTTCTATTGGTCATAACATGGCCTATCAAGCTGTGGATTTGTGGTTTTGGTTTTTTTTTTGCTTTCCCAGCCATTGCAGCTATAAAAGTAAAGAGACTCCTGGCACTTCACAAACTGTGAAGAGCAGATTTTGTGCTAACCTTTTCCTCCTTTTCATGTAATTAAAAAACATACTGACCTACTAAGCTAGCATGGCATATGGGTTATTTCCAGTGCTAGCTTACTGATGATGCTAAATTGTTATGTTCTACTAGATGTCATGAGGCAACTATGGAAGGAGTAATGTATGCTGAATTTCCCATCCTTTATTCTTTTGTTTGTTTGTTTTAACCCAGAATGGAACAGCAGAGTCATCTGGAACATCTATACTGAGTATAACATATTTGAGATGTGGAGATTTTAATTCCTATTATGTGATATAAAATGAGAAAGAAAAGGCCTCCAAGAGCCCTCTAGGCCTTTTCCTACCATCACAGAGAAACAAATCATACCCAACACACTTGTATCACCTTTCTGGTAGGTTGATCAGGAAATCCCTTGCCAATGGATATTCCTTTACTTTCATTTAAAAGGAATTTATTTGGATTAGCTTTTCGGTACATTCTCATCTAACAGCTGTCATTCTCATCGACTCATCTAACAGCAAAAGAAATAGCCTCCCTTCTTATTTCCACTTCAAGAAGATAAAAGAAGAGAGGAAAAGTCTCCAAAGGTGGAGAAGCTTCTAGGAATAAACCAGGAATACTTACGGAAAACAAATCTTCAAGGGAAAAAAAAAAATCAAGAGAAATGAAGATCCAAGAATTACTTTTGTCCCCAAGTACAATGAAGTACATATTTGGTTGAGAGTTTGGATATGGATATAGGTCTATCACCATACTATAAATAATGTGTTACATTATGTATAATTTCTCATTTCTTGTTAAATACGAAAATTACTTAAAAAGCCCTGATTACAACCTCTGTCCTACCTCTTACTGCTGAAAAAACTCAGAAGCGATATAATTTCATGAGTTATACATTTAAGACATATCTGACATACTATGTAGTAACAAATTGGAACTCTTTTGTAGCATGAAAAACACATCAGGAAGATAAAAGCAAAGCTAGGGAAACAACATATAGCTTGTTCTCCCACTTCATATGACATCATTTCATCACTAGCCATTTACTAAAAGTAAATGAGTCACTAAACAAGTTTTCAGGTTTAAAGCGTTTCTGTAAGCATGCAAATATTTTCAGTTGCCAGCATTTCTACATACACTAATTGAGGATGTCACTGGTGTGAAAAATTAGGTGTCCATGATCTCATAAATCAACAATAAAACCCAATATTTGAGGTAACTAATCAAAAACATACTCCTTGAAATTCAGGAAAACATTTTCATATTAATAATTTTATATTTTCACGGATTCTTATGGACACACAGCCAGAAGAGTTAAATAACTGATTCTACAGCATGGTTGAACGTAACAGCAATACATCTTCCCTGATTTTAAAATGGTAAAGAATATTCTGTAGGAATATAATTCCTTCTCAGTTAAGCAAGAATTAAGCTAATGCTTGAAAGGTCATTGCTATTCTCTTATTCTTTACTTGTAAGTCATTGCTACAATAAAACAAAACAAAAAAATTATTTTCCTCAAAGTTTTCCCTACAATTACTGCAGAATGGTATTTGAGGTGCCAAAACGTCCCTCCGCACGGCTGGTGCAAAATATCCGAAAGACTTGAAAGTACTTTGAAGAGGACCAGGGAGTGGAAAGCTCTTGTGTTTTCCATAGCTTAAGTGCCATAAATAAACAGCTTCCTGACACCTGATTCTTGATGTGTCAAAGCTCTCTCTCTACATCAGCTGCCCCACAAGACAAGATTAGAGGTATAAACTGAAAGCGACAGGAAAGCATTCATCTTCATTTCCAAACGGTAAGCTGCTAATTTCTGTAGTCAATAATACCAGTATTAATCTATTGTATTCAGTGAGGTAACACAGATAAAAGGTTGTTTTCTGATCTTATCGGTAAATTTAGTTTATTCTAATCTCCAAATCTTATCAATATCTTGCCTATTAGAACTGAGAGAGGTCCTCACAACTACCTTCTAAGACTGCAGATCTGCTGTAAAAAAATAAAAAAATAATTTAAAAATCTTCATAATTTTATTGTCCTAAGGTAGTGTCTTAGAGACAATAGAAAATGGTCCATTGTTTGGCCCACAACAGAGCGTACATGACTGTTCTATGAGAACAGGACTTTTGAGGCAGGAAAAGTAACAAGCAGGATCCTGAAACCTTGAATATATCTGTGTGGGAGGAAAAGTAACAAGCAAGATACTGAAACCTTGAAAACATCTGTTCGCTGAATGCGGATATGGTACACGCTGTTAGCTTGCTTCAATCAGGTGGTAAAGGCTCTGCTGTTCACACACTGGCCACGCGATGAGCCGCTGAACCTGGTATCTTCCCACTGCTCCATGAGAAGGATATAAGGGTGGTGCTGTTGGGCTAAGGGGGAGTGCGAAGAGAAAGACTCTGTGCACGAAGCTACCAGGGGGATGCCCCACAAGTGTAGGAGCCTACTGCCCTGCCGCCCGAACAGCATGATCCTATTCCATCTCCTGCTCGGCGCTGTGCCATCTTCCCCAGGGTCGGTATGTATAAGAACCTAACATCGTGCTTGTAAGCTTTAGTTCCAATATATCTTGTGATTCCTTTGCTTTCTATATAATAAAACTTGGTGTTAATTGAGTAACTCTGCAGTTTTGTGGTTATACATCGGGATCACACGGTTACAGGTAGTCATACTCTAATAGGGGATACCAAAGGTGGTATAGCCTCTAATGTCTCCTGAAAGACCCAGGATGTGACAACTGAGACTTTAGCAATAGCTTTGTTTGCAAAAAATACACATTAAATGCAAGGCAAGATCTGGAACCTACAATCATTTCCAGGGGAATTTTCAGAAGGTCACAGAGTGCAGAAAATTCCACTTGCACAGTCCAAGGAAATGGTCCAATGGAAGAGCTGCTTTATTGAGCTCTCTCTACAGCTGCAACCTACAAAAAGGCTTCAATACAAAGGAGAGTTCTTTTCCAGCTGTACTTTCATTTTTACTGGGAAATCTGCTGGCAGAATAATGCAAAAACGTATTGAAAAATCCTGAATAAGGAGAAAACCTAAGCATTCATTGTTTTAATAGAAGAGGAAGAAACAATGCTTCAGGAGGAAAGGAGAGCATGGGCTGGGTTTTTGCAAGTTGGTGATAAACACAACTCAGGGATCTACTGTTCTTTCTAGGAGGTTTAGAACTGTCAAAACCACTACGGTATGTAAATAGTATAGATTTGTACAGGCTGATTTGTACCTCAGGGTATTAAAAAAAGTTCTTTAGCAGGAGGAATACATGCTAGAAGAAAGTTATATGTACATTTCTTGAGGCTGAAGACTTCAGGCTTCACTCGGTAAAATCTAGTAAACCACAATACTACCTTCTCTACAGCAAATACACAGCAGGAGTTAAGAAAACAGCTCCTGAACAGTTAGAAAAACCTCTACATATTTCCTCAACTGTGGGAACACTAAGAATTTGACTATTTCAGTCTGAGGATTTTGAAACCAGTGTTAAACTCCTTCATTTACTGCCCCATTCTTTTCTCCTTAAACTCACATGATATAGATTGGAGTTACAACAGGCAATTTTGCCTGAATCTTTTTATACTGATAGAATGCCTGGTGAATGCCAAAATGCCCCTTCCATTAATTGAAAATCATTGCTACAGGCAAGAACCCCATATTGCACACTCGTGGCCCAAGGCCATTTTCTTCTAGAAATTTTTCACGTTGAAAAGCAACCTCAGAGCAACAATGGGATTAAGCTTTCTCTAAATACTGAGAAACAGAGCATAGAGTCCAATGAAACCAGAATATTTTGCTACTTGATGCCAGTTGCTTCAGCTTCATTCACAGCATCAACTCTTCATATATTTGGCATCATTGTACTTCTGCAACAAGTTTTTTTATGGAAATAGAGCTTTAAAGAAGCTTCAGAGAATATAAGGTAACAATCCCAGATACTGCCAACAGTACAAGTTTCCCTGAATATGCTTGTTCCCTGCTTGTGCCTGTCTGACAAAACAAAAGCCCTCACACCAAAATAAGCCTTCCAAAGAGTTTATAAATATTTGTGTTTGCTAGGGACCACCACAAATAGTGGCAATAAGGAAGAACAAAACTGTAATCAGCAAACTTGGGGATTATTTTGGGTTTTATTTTGTATTCGGGAATTTGTCTAGTAATGGTAGTTGTTTCATTGTCCCACATAAACAGATATGAACAGTCATGATGCTTACAGAAATTACTCATGATCATACTCATTTAACTTCAGCTGCCTTTGCAAATGGCAAGCTACGATGGAAACTCTGAAAATATAGAATCTGTTTTATATCTAGCATTAATGAAGAAAAAGAAATATCAGAAACATATTTTTGTACTACACTGATTTAGTAATTAATTTATGAAATAGAAAGTCCATGGAAAAATATTAAGTTCTTTTACTTATCTCAAAAAAGGTAGAAGACAATGCAAGTTAAGCATCAGTCCTTCAGTCAGTGAACACCAACGTAAGCACAATTTGGAAAAATTCTGTATCCTTGTTAAGTAAGTTTTTACTTGTTTTTCATGCTCATTTATGCAAATACATCATCCTCCAATGCTTGATATATAAAAATTCAGAAGCAGTAGTCACTACCCTTTATATACAATTTCTTAATGACTAAATTCTTAGACAAGCTGCAACTAGCACAGCTTTATGCCTGAAATCATTAGACTAGGTTCACTTCATCTGTCACTGGGGATATGACCAGAATACTAATTCTCTTTAACACAATCTACTTGTACAGGCTCTTCCTGTAAGAATATATTTTCTTGAAATTTAAAGAATTCAGGAGTGTGTGATAGGACAGTGGTTAAAAAAAAAAAAAAAGCTTATGAATAAATAGGAGATTCCTAATGAAGTTCTGACTGCTAAAAATACTGGCAAAGATCTTATACACTCACTTGATGTCAGTGGGCTCTTCTGTATAATTCTTTGGACATCAGCTATCTTTCTAATGCACCAAAGCATCTATACATGCACATTGTCAAACACACAAGCATGTGCAGTTATAAGTCACAAAGGATGTCTGTACCATATAAAGACTGCATCTGAGATAATGAAGATTGCTTACTCTAAGTCAATGAAAAACATTAACATATAACCACTGTTTTATTAAATACTCCTATTTCTTACATAATATGAAAAGCAATCCCCCAAAATTTTACTTACAAGCACATTTTTGTATTTGTAAGAAACTAGAAAAAAAATGAGTTTTGATTGTTGTTACAAAATATGTAAAAATTTCCTTGCTTCATCAACTATGCCTTAACATGGTAAAAGAAGAAAAAAAAAATGAAATTATAGTTTGATAATACTGTGAACTATCTTAGTTGTATTTTCCAGGCCACAGGCATGTGAATGTTTGTATTTCTTCTCTTAAGTGCTTCAGAGCTTCAAGATAAGACAGTTACACAACATGTTATCAATGAGATTACTGATGGGAATTAATTTTGGCATTGTCCATTAACAAGGGCAAAAATTTTCTTAATCTTTCATATGCAGTTATTAAAAGTCTGATATCATCACCATTACACCTTTAGGCCAAAGCTTAAAGGAACTTTAGAAGGTCTCTTCCCCTCTACTGACCCCACACACCATCCAGCTTGAGGGAAGGGCAGAGATGCAGCAAACAGCATGGGACTGGGTCAGTCTGCCGGAGGTACAACTGCAGGTATCTTAGGAGTATCAGCACCTGTCATAGGCAAAAAAACCCTTCCAGGTTAAACTGAGAACTCTAACAGGTGGCAGGTAATTGGGTGTACCTGTGTAGGAGGGTTGAATGTCAGAAACTGAATTTTTGAACTGTCGAGCAGAAGTTTGCTATTTGCCAGCTGCAACAAGTACAGTGTGATTGTAAATTTTTGTAACAGCTGGTATAAAACTGGCACGTCCCAAATTTTCCAACTTTTAGAGACGTAAGACAGAACCACAAATTAGGATACTGCTCACACATTGTGTATCTGCACACTGGCTGCTTAGATTGGGCAGTCTGAAGCCTTGGGGGTGTGGAAAGAAAAGGAGGACAAAAAGAAGGGAGCCTGAAGAGAAGGTGGTGAAGATCCTGGCTGGAGGAGAGATCCTGGAAGTGGGAGAAGATCCAGGAGATTAGCCAGCTGTATGGAGATGAATGTTATGGTCACCCAGGGTGCTTGGCTAACAATGCCCAAGTATGGGCAAGTACAAGCAGCACAGGAACCAGTACAACTTTCTGCTCAATCGTCCTGGGCCAGCAGCAATCTCTGTGCAGGGAAATTGTGATCTACTGAACATTGCGTTGGGGAGACAGAGACGAATGGGACAACATGAGAGTGCAAGATAATCAAGTAGTGGAAAAGCTCTAGTCTAGTTGGTTCTTAAATAAATCCTGGTATACAAATCAACCACGGGTTGTTTACAGTCTCTCACTTGTGAGAGCACCTAAGAACCTAGGCATCACATATATTTTATAATCATGGTATCAGTAGTATATCAGTATATCACTTTGAAGTAAATTTGTGTTTTTTAAAATGCAAGTAATTTCAACCACACAGAGCATGTACTCTGATGTGAATTACAAATGGACATAACCAGAATTTTTAAATGATGGAAAAAAAGCCCTTTGGGGAAAAATTCAAATCTGAGTCTTATCAGGATTCTGCTCAAGTACAATGATTGTTGCTCTGCCCTCCTGCTCCTGATTTGCAGATTTTCACAGCTGCAGGAGCTTAGAAGAGCATAGGAATCTGCAATATACTGCCAGAATATATTGACAGCCTTCTGGAAAGACCTGGCACAGGCTTCCCAAGATCGTGGTTAGGAAAGACATTTTTATTCCCAGTGATTCTGGCTACTTCCAGGGTAGGACTGTTCACTTTCTGCTACAACAATCAATAGTCATCGCTTCCAAGGCTGTTCATTATGGGCACTCAAAAAAACCTCTGCCTAAATAACTTCTGCACAATCTTCAGACAGTGACATCTACATCTCAGTTAGATGGCCACTTTCTCTTATTACTCCATCCCTGCATGCATTCCAAAAACTCTCCAAACAGAAGTAACAGAGAAACTCATACTAATTTATTTCCTTTTGGGAACATTTTTACTGGACAAGCCTGGGGACAAAATTTATGCCAGCTAAGAGACCTGGTAGATACCAGTCTGTTCATTTCACCTTTTATTTGGATCAGTCACCACCCCCTCTCTCAGCTGAAACAGCTAAATTAAACAACTTTAGTAGGGAGACGTGACCACAGATTACAGGTGTCTGACATGATGGGTTTTGCTCAGACCCATGTGCAAAAGACTATCTGCCCACCTGCAGATGCGTGCATGACTGACCCTCTAAAGTGTTCCTTGAAAAGCATAACAAATATCACATCCAAAACCATAGAGAAAGCCAAGTATTGCTCAAATACAGAACTTAAAGAGTAAAGACACAAAATTTAAATAAAGTTCCAAAGTTGCATCATGGATAATACTATCCAAACTTGCAGTCACAAGAATCTCACTTCAGTCCTAAAAAAAGGCTTTCACTTTCAATACATACCACAATTTGTGAAATCCAGGATATACTGGATTTCTAATATAATTTGAGTGACACTCACACTGCAATTAAAAGAACTTTCGCATAGCTTTTAGAGATTAATTATCTTTTAAATTTAGATTTAGATGGGGCAAACATCCCATTTAAGATTATGAAAGATTGTGAACATCATCTAAACATACAGACGGGGATTTGGTAAAAATCCAGTTTATAATCTCTGACCTTAAAACCTCAACCAACATTAATTTTGCCTAGGTTTGCCTGCATACACAAAAACCAAGCCTTTGGTAAACTCTCCCATGCTGTGATCCTCTACCAAAATGCACAAACTAGTTCCTTTGCTCATTGGGAATGAATTTGCCTCAGGGAATAGAGAGGCAAATTTTCAAAGGCAAAGGTTTCATTTCTGGGACTCACGCTGAGGTTCAGTCCAATCAATAAGGTCATACGGGGAATCATATCTGCCAGACCTTTTCAAGAAACCTGTTGTGTTCCATGTGTAGCCCTGGGGCTGGCACTTGGTTTCCATCTCATTCTGAGTAAGCTCGGACTGCCTACAAATCTGCTGGTTGATAACTCAAACCTTTTGGGAAGGATCCAGGGCACTCGTTTGTCAAATGTCAACCCTGTGAAGTTGGTGGCATAGATTTCCCAGATGTGTCATATCTGCACAGTGGAGAATGCACCCAATTCAGTAAAACCAGACCTTTTTTAGAGAGAAATTTCAATGAAGTTACCAGAGAGCCAGTTCTGCCTGTATTTTCAAGGATAGATATTACAGAAAGGCAACTAATTTGTCCTTGAGTCCTCCATGATGGCCTCCCTGCATGAGAGGTGTATGCCAGCTAAGGGAGAGCGTCGATGCATCCAGAAGAAATCACACTGTGCTGCAACTCCATGTTCTTGACAGATGACAGCTATGTAATTAGGAGAGCCAACAGTGATGCATCATGTGGCTGGAATAAACTGGAAATTCATTCTGCCTTACGTAAAGCTTATATAAATGTAAGTCACAAGATTTTTTTTTTTTTTCCGAGAAGACCACCTGAAAACATTTGCAGTCTGCAGTAGCATTTCAGCACATTGGAATTTTAAGCTATTAGGTATACACAAGACAAAATCCATCTAAGGTTTCCTGCATCATCCGTATACAGCTAACTTAAACCTCGGTTTGGTCCTATCAAGTTACTTCGTGACAAGCCATTGGAATCAGACAGAAATTCAGCTCATCTTTAAGGCCTGCAGTCTCTACACGCAAAACATTAGTGGAGTGTCAGGAATATATAGGCACCTTAGACTCCCCCATTCAGTGATTAATCTCTCTCAGAGATAAATTGTTTTCTATAAACTGCCAACTGAATTTAAAACAGAGGGAAAAAAAGGACAAATAGTCGTACAGTATCTCAAGATCTTTGTAGAGTTACAAGGCAAGCAAGAAAGTAAGGTAAAGACCCATTCTTGAGATGCCTTTTAATACTTCTAAAACACAGAAAATAAAACCATTGCTGAGCATCAATTATAAATACTTTTTTAGGCCAAATTTCTCTGACTACTGAGCAACCCAGAAAGTAACAGCAGGGGTTTGTGACATTTTTATTTGTACTACCTAAAATTCTTCTGCTGACACTTAATCAGTACACTTAGCAATCTATCATGCACGCAAAATGAATACTTCTTTACATATCTGGGGGGCAATAATTAGTCTTGTGAAAGCAATGTAATTATTATCTTTTTTTTTTAATTGAGCAGCACTACCTACAGATGGGTATGCTTACAAAGACCCATGCCAAAAATACTTCTAGAATCTAAAATACATACCAGAGAGGAAGTTACTAAAACCACAGGTCTATTTCATATTAACTAGTCAACCAGGAGAACAAGGTTGTTCTGTGCCACTGGAAAATCTGGTCCATTAAGAGTAGGGAAGAGATAATATACACATGAGGTAGCGGTGTAAAGACTGTCAGCAGGATGTCCTACCGAGTACTAATGATCTTTCCAAATGAATATTAATATGTTTAACCCACTGCATGTCATCCTGTATTTTATGTCCCACATTTTAAAATTATTATTTTATTAATATTAAAATATAAAATTTATGTCTTCATACTATCCATCTGTATGTAAAGTCAAGATCTTACCTACCACATAATGCAAGGTACAGCCATGTGCCCAGGCACCAGGAATTTCTCCTATTCAGCAAGTCCACAGACCAATGACTTTGGGCACCCAGCCAGCTATGCACAGCATTCACACAGGACTTGTATGCCCACAGCAATCTAAAGACTGCTGGTGCTTTCTGGGGACATACCAAAACAGGGAGGGTATACAGCACAGGGAAATGAGTATGAGGGACTTCAAAAATTCCCTACTGCGACAATGCTACTGGCACTCAGGTTTTCACTAAAGGTGGGTGGTTTTCACCAAAGGAAGGATTTGGGGAAAGCCATTCAAACTTCTTGTTGTGCCAAATGACAACTGTCTCCTATGAAGGAAACAAACGAAGGAACTTCAGGAAAAAAAAAGATTAAATCAGTCATGATCCCTCAGAAGACTTGAAAGAGTGGACTGACAACAAAATCTAAACACAAAATAAAAAGGCATTAAAAAATGCTGAAATGATTGCTACTGTTTGGTCAAGAAGGAAACAAAGTAAGATGAAGAAAGAAGAGGAAGAGCTGTATCATACTACAGCTACATTAATATACTAAGAGCAGTTTTTGTTAATGATTCTTTACCTAAGCATCTTACAATAATTTGTAACCATACTGCCTGATTTAATTGCTACAAATAAATGCTTATACTTGTATTTTTCATTAATTTGGTTCAAGTTACGTATGATTTCAGGGAATAGATAATAGCACGGAAATCCTCACAAAAGAACAAGCAGAATTTACCATTTTTAAAGCCTTGGGAAATCCCCAGCACATCCTCCACTGTATCAAGCAGGTAACAAAGTGGGTCCTCATTGGAGCTGCACAGGCCAGGTAAAAGCTGATATAGCAGGGATCAGGAGAAGGAAAAGAGACTTGAGTAAGGCTTGAGACACTCTGGCATTCAGTAAAATATTGAGATACCTCCTTTACTCCAAGTGCCATAGGGACAGAATGCAGGTAATGGAACAGTAAGGAGTCCACAAACGACTGCCGCAAGTTGAACTGCAAAAGGTGACTACGACAGGTTCTTCAGCAATGAATTAGAGAACATATGCTTTGTCTTCTGGAAATCTGCATGCCATACTCAGAATCAGAGAAAGCATATTATAAATTAATTATAAAACCAACAACAAACAGACTAGCTTTGTGCAAGTTGTGTTTCTGAAACAACTTCCCCCTTTCTGTTTGTACTGGTTTCTAGTGGTTTGGAACTGGAAGGTGAATACTAGCATAACAAAGGAGAAATCATGGCAATTTCTCACATTCATCCCTTCAAAAATAGAATCTACCATATAAAGCTGAGGTAAGGTATCACACATAACTTAAGAAAAGTTGATCCTGAACTCATGCATGGCAACAAACTTTTAGAGCCACTTGCCCAACCAACATCTCAGGAAGCAAGCTGTGGAAAATGAAACCCTCTCTCTTCCACAGTAAAAGCAAGAAAGCAAATCTTTTCCCTCAGATGTAAAAGCTTTTTCCTTTTTCTTTTTTTCTTTCTTTTTTTAAACTTCTATGAGCTTTCATCCCTATGGGAGTTAGTGGAGAAGAGAAAAGACAGAAAGGGGAAAATGAAAAACCAAGACTCATTTTTGTTTCAATTTTCAAAAAGAAAAAGACAATTTAAAAAATCAAGTGATTAAAACCTTAGGATTTGGCAGTCAGGCTTTTTTAAAAATAAATTTAAAAATCATTAATTTTACCTACCTTTCTTAATATTGGTTCTACTTTCTCTTTATCCCTTCATACTTTTGCAAAAGCTGTTCATATGTCCCCTTACCTTTTTACTAAAATGAATTAATTTTCCTTTTATGCTCTCCTTTTTTTTTTCCTCTCCAGTTTAACTAGCACTGACATTATTTTTACTGCTACTTGGTTGCTTCTCTTTTCTTCTGGGAGCTACTTTTTTCTCAGCCTTACATCTTTAACTGTATCATGAAGGCACTTGGCTTTTTTTTTTTCCCCTGTTTCTTTCATTCTGTTCACTTGGAGATGTGATCAGTCATGCCTTAACCAGTGTACTTTTAAGACTGCTCAACTGTGCTCCATTTTGGCAGAATTCTCTTTCTCGTTTTTGACTTTACTAACTAAATTTCTCAATGCCTTTCAAATTTGCTTTCCCAGATTCTAAATTTCCTGTGTGGCTATGTATTAGAGCTATTGCTTCTGGGTTGAATCCAAGAAGGCTACTAACAAAGGTATTAGATGTCCTAATTTCATACAGTTTCAGGTAACTTGTAACAATTTATTTTCTGCTAATTTTCAATAACTTTCCTGTCATTCACATTTTTTGTAAGGAAATTTTCCTATGGCATTTAAACCCCTCAAAGTATTGTGCCTTAGGAAAAACAAATGTTCAAACTACAGATACTCAATCTTACTACATACGTTGAAAACGATATAAACTAATAATTCAATGCAAATGCATTTTGACAAAAATAGCAATTAAGAAAGTACGCAAATAAAGGAAAGCATAAGATATATACATATATATTTTTTTATAAATAAGGAAGGAATTCCATTTCTATTTCACAAACTATTTTTTTGCAGAGTTTTTCTGTTATTATTCAGATAGTACCATTATTATGCTTGGCACTTTACAGATGTCTTTGGAAATGAGGTCACTGCCTTGAAGAGCTTATAATTAAAACCCCAGTGAATTATCTACCAAGTAAGTGAGGATAGTACATCTATCTGCCTGTGAGCTATACAGATACTATTCAGTGTTAGATATTACATATTTATATTACTTTGGGTTCCAGTTTGTATGTTATCTGACAGGAAAATAAAAACAAGTAAATGGTGGAAGATTTAAGAAACAATTCTAGCTACATTACTGTTTTCTCATTTGCTTTTTCATAGATGTAAGCAAAATGAATGGGTTACCAAGACAACCATTTCGTAAAATCAGATTGTCAAAACCTGTTAGGAAACAAGTAGTCTATAAAATGAGCCTTTGGCTAAATAAGTCAGCTGATATGATGTAACTCTAAAATTACCTCATGATTTCAATTAAAGCCAGTTGCACCCATTTGGTCTATGAATGTTGGCCATTATCACAGTCCACAATTGTCATTCTCCAAATTATTAGCACTGAAAATAAATAGTCCAATGTCTAGGGAACTTATAAGACCATGGCAGTTCCACTATCCCTTTCCCCTTCCCTGTTCTTCAATACTCATTTTTATTGTGCTGACCACCACAACTGAAAGCATACTTTTGCAGAGCTAGCAGAAAAAAGGTTAAAATTTTCCCAGCCAGAAAGCTGAATTGAAGAGATTGTTTAGTATTCATAATATCACTTCTTCTCCTTCCTTGCTCTGTCTAGGCAAGCAGGGAATTAGATCCTGCGTATATAGACCAAAGAGAATAGTGTGAGAAGAATAAAGGGTTTGCAATTTCCATTTATTTTTGTCACTCCATCTTTGCTTCTCTTTTTCAAGTTCTCACATCTAAAATCAGCATAAAGTTTTCACTTGCCGATACTATGAACTTGCAATCAGTCTTACTATCAAATGAATGACACGCTGAGAACATCACAAACAATCTACCAGGGAGTGTACACTGTTTTTGTGACACTAGTCCTGTATACTGACCTCTTTACAACTGGGGAAAAAAAGGCAAAAAAAAAAAGCTACAGTTTATTTGTTGTTTGTATATGTAATATATGCCTTTTACGTGCACGTAAAGAGCATTTTGTATATTAAAACATGGAAAAACACACACAGATTTTTAAACTGATATGCTGCTTATTTCACAGTGCTCAAAGGAATTTTTCCTGTAAAAAAATATTTAAGCTTGACTATAGTTTCTGAAATGTTCTGAAATTTCTTTTCGTAGAATTTCTGGAATCTCTGGAAAACACTAAGAGCTCCAGATGGAAGAATTTTTTGAAAAGCTTGATTCAAAAGACTTCTGAATTTTGGCAGATAAATGCTGCATATGTTGTGTGGAGGTGATCTCCTGTGGGGGACAGGAAGATGATCTCTTAATGCACATTCACCAACTGTCATAAGGCTGAAAAGAATATGCATATATTGTGCAAAGATACTTATCAAAATTTCAAACCCCTGTTTTTCAGTGCAAAAGCTGAAAGAAATCCTAAAAATGAACTGTCATGTTCTTCAGGGGATGAATTAAACATGCTATTAACTGTATACACCATTGGAAAAAAATGTAGTCCTTTTTAACCTATATTTTATATAAAAAATACACATCCAACAGCATGTTTTACTGGGGGGAAAAAAACCCTAAGCATGCCAGCATCACATGCAACAATCCAGTTGATATTTTCAGCCTAAGTGAAGGTACAATTCTAAACTAAAAGTAAAATAACCAGACTAAACGAAATAATTAACTAGAACAAAAAGTTAATTCTGTTTATACAGTGGCAGTATGATAACCTCTCCACTTAAAAGTTTTATTGATTTAGATATCTGTAATGCTTTAAAAAGATTTACAGATCTGCGGCCTAAATATGTAGAAAATTCACAGAAAGAAAATGAGTTCTTCATTTCCTGTGGGACTTTTTCACTGCAAAGGAACACAGAGCTCCCACTGGGACAAAAACAGGTCTCAAACTCATTCAGTTGTGCCACTTGTTGATGATGATATACAAAAAGTTCCCTCTTTACTCAGTAGGTAATACCTCTATACCAGGATGCAGTGGCATAACACATAAGACTGTTTTGGAGAATACTAATAAATGTGGTTTTCCTTAGAAGCCAAGGATGGGGGAGAAGTAGGATCCCTATGGCAAACAGCGACCTCAGTGCTCACAAGGAGATATTATTAGTCCCCAGACGGCCATGTAACTTGCACTACTGTTCTGTAAACTCTTCCAGTACAGTCACCAAGTCCTTCCCTATTCTGCAGAGCTACACACAAGATTGGCAAATAGCTTTTGAAACACTAAAATCATTAACATTTAACAGAGAGAACCCCACCATACAAATGGCCTTGAAGAAATGGCTTCTATCGCACGGAGAGACTAAACACTGGCACCTCCCTTAGGCCATTAAGTGAAGGTTATACCACAACATTCTTCCTTAGCAAGACGAATTATACTCACACCACAGAACCAAAACATACAAAAGTTGGAGAGTTCTTATACAGCAACCAAGGTCCCATGAACCAATTTCCAGAGAAAGACAGAAACTCATTAAGGCAAACAGCCTCAATGTTTTATTTGCATATCACTATTTTATGGAATGGAAAGCAGGCAGCAAAAGCAGCTTTCATCATCAATCATTCATCTAAAAGAATGTATTCAAAACTTTTAGATTACAAACAATATAAATTACTATTGATAAACAGATATGATTTGTGCATATACTGTATCTCCTATGAATGTCAAGAGCAGAGAAAATGGAAAAATATCTACCCATCAGAAAAACTGCCACTAAGTTTCTGTGATGTTAATGTAAGGAAGGAAGTCTCACGGGGGAGGATCTGTACATATTGAAATACTGTACATATTGAAAATTAATTACTCAAGTTTTAGGTCATGTCTTAGATTATTTTTCACAGATCACAAAGAAAAGATTATTGTTGCAATAGTAAATGGAATTATTTAACAAAATATTCCCCAAATTCAGAATAAGCATTTTTTTCAGAAATGAATTTTATGTTGAGATACAATACACAGCACCTTGATGAAAGCGGTTGAGGTTTAGTAGCTTTAGCACCTTTGGTCTGTTATTAAAACTCATTATGAAATAAGGCTGGCCAGCATGTCTTGATGAGGAAACATGAAACAAAACAGGTTTTGAAAAGACAGTGTGCCCATAACTGGCAGTTGTACTAGAAATGCGAGGTTATGGAGAAGATCCAATGGCAGATATGAGCCATTTACTCCAGAACAGATCTAAAAGCTACACATTTTAAAACTTCCAGGCAGCTTTAAAAATTATGTCATCTAAAACAGGCCCAGCTGTTGTCTTGGTTCCCAAGAGGGCCAGGACAGCTCAGGGAGATCCATCATGGGCCTCAACTTGTGAGTGAGGAAAAAACATGTCCCAAAAGACAAAGTTTGGGAAATACTTCTCTAATGGCTACAAAGCAGTATAGAACCATACAATAAGGAGGTGCGCTGCACTAAAGGTTTTGCTATAAATCTCAACATCCTATTCTCCTGTTGTCCAGTACGGGGTAAATGCCTACTATGAGGGATGTTGTTTATATAGGAAGGATGAAATAACCTGAAAGACATAGTTCAACAAATTATCTCTTTCCATAACCTCATGTTAATATTTACAAGGAAAAAGAATTATCAGCAAATTAAAAAAAACACCAACATTTATATAAACTTGAGATCATTTGACAACTAGGTATATGACACCTTCAGTAAATATATGAGAATAGGCATTTCTAATTGAATCTTAACTCTCTTTCCTACACGAATACTAAGGCATACCCTATTTAACTGCAGCTCAAATGATATTTGCTGAGTGGGAATCATGTACATTTAAAAAGATTCAAAGGAAAAAAATGTAATTTCCTTAAACAACAAATGCTAAGATTATTTTTTAAAGGGCAAAAGCCTTTTGTTAAATCATTTAGCAATAAAATTTTGTTGCTATGCAGTTAATTTCTAAAGCATTTTGGGCTTTTTATACATTTTTTTATAAACATGGATTATATTCCAATTACAGATTATTTCAAAATCATGAAAACAGAAATGGAAATAAACCCTCTCACCCAGAAGCCATTTGACTGGCACATCCACATATTTTTAAGCACAAAATTCTGGATTATTTGCACGAAACTCAAGGCAAGCAAACATTCTATTTATTCAAAATGGTTTTTATGAATGTCCTTGTTTAATTCAGGCCAGAGACCCTATTGCACAGGCTATACAACTTACTGTTGGCACCTCAAAATGTGCAAATATCTTAGAAACAAGGTGAAGAAATTTCCCCTCATTTTGCATGCTTTATGCAAAGCTAATGAAAAAAATCTCTCTAGAGCCACGATACCCCGTTCCTCCTCTATCCTCGCCTGCTACTCTCCCCAGCCAAAGTGCTTTTGCAAAAGCAAGTCAGAAGAATTTGTCTGTAATGAACTATAAAATGTTTGAAGTAGAAAATTAATGGCATTCATAAAAAAGCATTAAATTGATTTAATTGGGTAATCCTGCCTACATAAATTAGGCTACTGTTAGATACAGGAGAAAAAGGCAACTGTTACTATAGCAACACAACTATGGATGAAGTACATATTGCAAATACTATTGCTCCATTTGCTGACAAAGCAGTGTTGTGTGCTTAAGTACACAATAAGAAACAATAACAAAAAGATTTTGAAATTATATTGTTTCTAAAGTATTAATATTATAAATAGTGGGTTTGAAGTCTTATCTTTTGAGCCTATGACTGTAATTTACACTTATCACAAATGAAATAAAGGTATTTGGAAAACTATTAATCCCTGAGAGTTGGCTGTATTTCAGCATTGTCCAAAGTCTTCAATTGTTGTTCTTCTAAGCTTCAAATTATGACCAGATTAATGGCCGTGGATTTTTTAAAAACGTTTCTAAGGAAATATATGGTTTTGATTTTTTTGTACTAAATTTAGCAGCAGTATGGTATTATTCATTCTTTTAAAAACATCCAAAAATAAAATAAATATAAAAAACACAACAACAAAAAAAAATCAGTTGTCACTGAAATATTTCATTTCAGTATTCGACACCTAATCATCCAATAATACTTTCTTTGGTACGCTAATACAGCAACCATACTTCTCTGACCAATGTTATCCAAGATCTACCTTTTTAGCAGACTTTAAGCAGTCTTAGTTCCATGGATCTGCTTTGTGAAGTCCTGAAGAAAGAGACTATTTAAACAATCAATATCACAAACACAGAGCTTTAAGAGCTAGTGAATACATACCTCCAAGACAGTATATTAATATTTGTTACTTAAAGAAATAGACTATTCTAACAAATACATAGAAATGTACAGCTTTTCATTTCCGAGAAGTCATTTTTAAAAATTGGACCCTCATGCATTTTGGCTATAGCCGTAAGATCACAGAAAGCAGGACTAGATAAGATTTCAGGGGGTCACTTGGCCACTCTTTTGTCTTAAGACAAGATAAAGTCAGCCTTTACCTCTTTGTAGCAAAGAGATTTATCTTGCTAAAACAATGGGTTTTAAATATGTACTGAGGTGCTTCCTAAGACTACTGGTGGATTTTTTAAATAACTATATAAAGTTCTTTTCTTCAAAACCTTTAAAGATTTCCTGGTCAATTCAGGAAAGTACCTCAGTTAGGAAGAGTGAACATTATTCTGGCAACCAGATGCAATCATAGAATGATTTTTTTTCTAATTTTTTTTTCCCCTCCACAAACTAACCTTATAGGGACATACCTTGTGTTTAGAAGTAGCTAGAGAAAGCTAAATACAAAATAAAGTCAAACTTTAAGAGCACCTGTGTAAAGACTTACAATTTATTTTTAAAACAATTTATTACTTTAGGACAGGGATTGCAGGTTATTGAAATGGACATTTACAGATGTGTTGGTCATACATTTATTTGTCCTTTACATTATCATCTATTCCATTTAGTCACAAGCCAACACCCTGTTAAGACCATTATCTCTAGAAGGGCAAGCCCTTTACTTCTGCTATAATATCTGGTGAAGAGGAAGGAGAGAGTTGCAGTTAACATCCCTGACACTAAATATCTTCAATAGACAGCAAAATCAGCTTGGTAACAGCAAATATATTTAAAATAAATACAGTCTTGTACGGCATTCTTCAAATGAAGATCTACCATGGATTTTTCTGCCACAGTCAGCCAGTCAGTATGTACTATATCCTGAGTAAAGTATAATGTAGTGCCTTATTTTACAAGAAAAAATAAAACGAGTGAAAAAGTAGTAAAAATTATGTGCCTCAGGGAAGTTTTAGAATTACAGGTTACTGACTATAGATTATATACAATTTAATGCCAAAAAATAGATTTTAGGAGCAATAAATATACATAATAATACACTTACTAAAATACTACATTGCAAAGTAATTTATAGATGCTTCCTTTGCATAATTAAATTTTCTCAAATTGATATTTAATAACATTGATATCTAATTTAGTATTTTGGAGACAATTTTCAACAGAGTTGAGTAAAAAACTCTTTGTACCCAAGGTATGACTTTTTTGATGGTCATATGCACTAGTACTTTTATTCCTGGTTATATTGGAAATTTATGTTGACACCAGTGTCTTTAGAAGATTTCAGTTTACTACACAGAATGTTGAAACCTCCAGTACAGGGAGGCTCTTTGACTCAGGAGAAAAAAGAAATTAGTCTGAAACCCACCTTCAAAATAAGGTATAAAACTACCACGGCTTAGATACTATTCACATGCTAGGTGCTGGCAAAAGTTCCTTTTTCAATAATGGTCATATCTGAGTTCAGAAAGAAACTGTTCCACATGATTTGAAAATGCAACCTTCATTAGACAATTCTCACAGCCCTAGGCTCCTGGCTTATTATCTAGCAATGATCATTTTTTTTAACTTAGAAGATGATGGTTTTCCAATAGATATAGACATCCATATAAAATAAGAAACTGCAGCAGTAACAAAACCATAAAATAGGCAAGGTGAAATTAAATGATATTGTTACCCAAGTCGCAAGGAAAGAAAAAACCCAGAGAGAATTACAAGTCTTAGACTGGAAAGGTAAGACAGTGAAGGAAGAGGCGGCGATTTCTCTACACTGTAATGTGTTTATCAGAGAACATGTGTATCACGGGGTCTCTGTTAACAGCACTGTCAAAATAACTGTGATTACAGGAACGCTGTGCACAGGAAGTCAATTTATCAAGAACGCTTTCCTGACTCTTAAAGACATTTTAACTTGGTTGCTTTAAAAGCTTTGAAAGCTTTTTAAAAGTTATACCCATTGGCCAGTATTTACTTGTAGGAAGGAGGGAAAACCAAAGAAAATACTCTATTTAAAATAATCGTCAAAACAAATTAAAACGAAAACTTCAAAGTTAAAAAAATATATTGAGTAACTGGCACTGGCAAACCTGTTAACAATCATTTTTGCACTGTAACCACAGGGTAGAAAACATCTGACTAAATGAAAAAGTAAGTATGGACAACACGGTAACATATTCAAAATTCAGAGGAAAAAAAATGCTTCCGAAGCATTTTCTAAAGTTGGGTTCATTTGCCAAGGTCGAAATTTTCATCAGAAATTTGCATTTATGGTTGCCCACATGAGGTGACAAGCACAGAGCATTGTATCTTTGTACATGAATTCTTAGATACACATAGCTTAGATTTGTATGTCCAGGTTAGTTAATCATTCAGAAGTAATTTCATTTCAAATTTAATGAAGCAGAAACACTTACAGAAGAAATCATAGTTTCCAGTCAAAACAAATTTTGAATTGTTGATATCATCAAGCTGGTTGTCTCTGGCCCTTCTGAAGATGGGCAAAATATGAGCAAGTTTTGCAATTTGTATGCCCTAAACAGAATCCAGAGAGAGGCACAGATGGCGTTGCCTCCTGGTACCCCGCCAAGAAGTAAAATTCCGTATCAACTACTATTGTTTATTTTAGGAACAACTTGCATACTTGTAAGACATGAGAACAAATAAAGTTTCTCATTCAAGAGGGGATACTTAAGGTTCAGTAAAGCACAGAATAGATTCACTTGCAAAATTCAAACTTAAAATTATATAAAGATAACCTTGAAAGCAACAAGAAGTGTATTTAAGTTTCTGTTTTAAAAGACTAAAGATTCAAAAAATTTTAAGGTTATATGTCAGCATTGGAATAGGAACGTAAATCTGGGTATACTTGTGTGTACCTTGGTGCGTTCATGTATCTTTATCTAAAGTATGAATACACTCCTTTTATTCTCTAAAGGTTTGTTACTTTCTGTGGCCAAATATTTAGATGTCTCAAGTAATATAATGCAAGAAAATTTATGTTTTTTAAATTACCTACACCATACTGTGCAAGTTAATATGCAAAAGAAGTGAGAAAATCATGTCACGTGTCTTTTCCATGTAACTCACACAAACCAGGTATTTATCATGACACTTGGCATACAAACGGTGACTCAGCTAGTTAGGAACACAAAGAAGGTGAATCCAGATGGGGCTGAAAAAAATAGGTAATGTGATTTTGACTAATTAGCACAGTTCAGAAAACTAAAAATTGGATTGGTTCCAAAAAAGTCAGATGTGAAAAGTATTTCTGCAATGCTTTAATTTAGTTTGTGTATAACTTATTCAGATACTGATGCCGGAAACGTTACAAGGATAGGCTTTAAAAAAAAAAAAACAACAGAACTCTCCTTGAATAAATTACTCTCTATTATACTACAGACAGACTTTCCTTCAGGGTGAAGTGTGAATAAGTTAACTGTTCTTCCTGTTGCTTCACACCCAGGAAACCTCTGAAATGGACATCAGACTAGTACTACTAGAAGAGCAGTACTACTATTCAATTGCAATTTGCTGTTTTCACATTTAGATAAGAGCTATACGAGCTGAAAAATCTAGAGTCCTAGTATGGCATGGAAATCACAGCTGAGTTAGTTACTGAAATGTACAGCTCTCACCTGGGAAGTTAAACGTAAACTTTTATCCCCCTCGCAATATATTTAGGCCTATGTTTTCCACATACAGGTAATTAATGTTGCAGGCGGGGACTTTACCATACACTTTATTCTGATCATTCAGTTACCATTGCCACACCATCCAATCAGGTTACAAATGTTCTTTGCTGATATGATATTTATAAAAACATAGAATCATATAAAAGCTGATTCTAGCAAGTAACTGCCAGTGAGTACTGTATTTTTAAGAATTAGCTCCCAGCCGACCAAAAATGTTACTTAATTTTTACTTTTTTTGTGTGCCTAAAAGAGCTGTCCAAGCACACAGGAAACTTAAATAACCAAGACTGGAGTTGTATAGCACCAAACGGTAGTACTCACAGAGACAAGTAATCTTTATGGGTCTCAGAAGTATCACTGTAAGGATTATTGACATGAAGAGAACATGAAGAGGTAGCTCTTAAAGAATAAGACATAAATGCAAATTGGTTTTGTCTTGAATGAGCTGCTGCTCATACGGAGCTGAAATGTATGCAAAATAGTAGCTTTACCATATGCTAATGCAGATAGAATACCAGACATGTTAATGCAGGAGAAGACCAGACTAGTACTTGACTTTACAGTTCAAATTAAATAGACAGGATTTAAGTGGATTATATCACAAGTACTTTGTGCATACAGAATGCCTTCTAAACCTTCCTAGTGTGAAGCCACTTTTAAGTAAAAAGTATTCCGTTTTACCAGTTCTCGTGGTTTAACCCCAGCCAGCAATTCAGCACCACGCAGTTGCTCACTCACTCCCCCCCACCCAGTGGGATGGGGGAGAGAATCGGAAAATAAAGTAAAGCTTGTGGGTTGAGATAAGAACAGTTTAA